>VXBH01006418.1:103669-143506 GCA_013400035.1 Rynchops niger
CCCAAAAGGAAAAAAAAAAAAAAAAAAAAAAAAGTAAAAATGAGGTGCATTCGCAAAACATATAAACAACCCATGAAACTCCTTGCCACAGGACACTGACTATGCTAAAAGTCTACATATTTAAAAACCTGATGGAAGAAAAATACAATGTATTTGTCCACCAAGGGCTATTGAAACGAAGAAAGAAAACTACCTGTGGCTTGAGGAAGCCCTGGACCGCAAATTGCTGGAGGCTGGTGGTATATTCTGGGAATGCATTACGTGCCTGCCTTGTTTTTATGTTACATTCCCTGGGCACTTTTCTCTGGTCATTGCCAGAGAAAAAACTGAACCCTGTGGACCTTGACCTGATCCACTACAGCCACACCTGCATAAATAAGACAGAATAAAGTTACAGAGGGAGAGCACCACTTCAGGTAATTTCTCCCACTGGTAACAGCATTAACAGAAGTGGTTTGCAGTGACTGTGTTATTTTGAAGTATTCAATCTCTTCTTTTTATGGAAAAATGCATGCTAAACTCCGCAACTCTAGAAAGAGCCTAAGGTTAGTATGGTGAGCTTGCACTTCTCTTAAAGCTTTCCAGACAGCTGGCTTTCTGGGTTTATTTCTTTAAAAAAAAAAATCAACATTTAGCATTTTCAGGCTATTTGGAAAGACATTTCAAAGGAGGCACAAGTTCTGTATGCGATCTCCACAGACACATGCCAAAACTTATCCAGAATTGCTAACTAAATTTCAAAGGCATGGAAATATTTGACTAGCTCTCCGTCAGGTTGTGCGAGAGTGCCCACAGACAGAACTTGTTTGTGGGGGTGTTGTTCGTCTACAAATAGGGCATTTTGCTAAGGAATGCCTAACATAAGCTACACGTTTCTTGAGAGAAGCCTGGCAAATCTAGGGATTATCACCGACTAGGAAATAAAGGCCCTTTTCACACCCACAGCACGCTGTGCTGAAAATTTGTTCTTCTCGGATAGAGAGGAAAAATCTGCCCACCTTCCTAATTAGCATGATTTATTTATATACACAGTATGTTATGAAAAACAGTGTTTGCAAAAGAGGCCATCCTGTTGAACAGAGAGAGAGAGAACATCCTTCAGGGCATACTCATGCAGATTTACACAGATATTAACTGATAGCTTAGTCCTAAAGCAGCCCAGCTCTTGAGAAAAACAGAGGTGCCTGCTGCCAAACTGCTGCGGCTGCTCACCCTCACGACTGTTAACAGAGACTCCTGGGAACCTCTAAAGCTGCTTTGTTCATTCTTGGCTTTTCTTCCTCACTTTAAGTTGTATATCTTGATGATGACTCCAAGCAGCACCTTCTCTGTTGAGCTGCCTACTGCACACACCAGAGCTTTTGGCGAGGGAAGGGCAGAGCCCCGAAGGAAAGCCAAGACTCTGCAGCAGTTTTCTGCCCAGAATATTCTAACATTTAGAAAGCAAAGCCTTTACGGTATTTCTTAAAAGACTGTTCACGCAGGTTTACCAGGAGAGCAAAGCATGAGTCCCATACTGCAGCCCTCTGACCGATGGAGACTGTCATGCACAGTCCTCCCTGGACACCTGTGACAAGCCCTTTGGGGACACAGAGGAGCTTGTTTCCCACGGGGGCTCCAGAGGCAGCTGCTCATCTGCCCACAGTTCAATTCTGCAGGAAGAGCAGAGGGGCATCGGGCAACAGACCTGATGCGCAGTGTGAGATTCTCACCCAGGTGTCAGTGGTGTCCTTGTCACAAATGCCATGGGTGAATACCTGGGTTTCGGTAGCTGCACTTACTGTACAAGCCCATGAAACCCATCTATACTCAACTTTCTGCCCAGCTTGCCCCTTGTGGTTTCTGTACTAGGAGACAGGGAGGCTAGCAGGAGACTCTGATTAATGAGTCACATCCAAATCCTTAGACTAATTCTCTTGCCTATGATATTGAAGCCAATGCAGAACAATTTGTACAGTATTAACACTGTGCAATATTAATACACTTCTTTTTAAAAAAAACAATCCAATGCAGACTAGATTAAGAACAATCCTATTTCCACATGGGTCAAAACTCTGGCAATCCTGCAGGGCATCTGACAGCTAATAGAGCAGTTCATCTACAGTATCTGTCTTGGCGGCTGCACCTCTTCCTTAGACTCATTCAGCACATTTTGGGAAGACTGACAAGGGACACTCCATGCTGTAAAACAGACACAGCTGGAAGGGGTGGGAAACAGGAGGGGAGAGAAGGGAGGGCGTACGGAGCACGCCTGGGGTAACACCACGTTGAGAGGATGCTGCTGAGTGCAACGGCATAGGCAATGCCCCACTGCAGCCAAAGGAGGCCGGGTGGCCCATGGAGGGACGTTCATAAAGACATGGTGCTTCACAGAAAGTACAGCCACATTTCCTCTGTCAGGTTTCTAGACTTGCTCTGCAAGCAAGCACGGAAGGGGTCTCAGGGGTGACACAGCATTCAGACTGCCTACCAGCGAATGGCTGCTGTTCTAGTTTGAGGCACGCCTTTGTCTGGAGCTCTGAAGCCACCAGGAATTAGGAAAGGTATTGAAGCGGCATGACAGTGCCAGCTCCCCTACTGTGCAAGCGTGCCAGAGAGGGCTTTCTGTAATTCCAGGGATGGCATCCAGCCCACTCTGGTGCTCCTGGGCTGGAGGCAAGTACCACAGCATACCTCTGATTTACTTCTGGTTCCAGGCTGTAAGCCTCAGTGGTCCATAAATGAGTGCCAAGGTCTTCCCCCTTGTAAGAACATTTTTGGCAGTGTTGATAGGGATGGCTCAGAAGCCCTGGGAACTGTCCCACTATATATCACTGCCTTTAATGCTTTCAGCGTGAAGTGAACCATGCTTCTGAAACCTTACAGCCAAGTTTCAAAACTCGTGACTATTTTGGAAGCAAGTTGTGCTTTTATGCATATATACCAGGAGACTACAGAAAGACTGTTAGAATTCTTCAAGAAGCCTATATATACATTCAGAGACAGTGCTTGGACGCCACTTTTAACCTTCTCATTACTCAAAACTTGTACACACAGATATATGCAATGCCCAATACAAAANTTTCTCTAATATCTGTCATTGCTGTCATCTAAAATCTAGAACGGCACTGCCAAGATAATTCTCTTTATTAAAAGACTGCAATAAACACAGAAGAAACAAAGAGTTTCAATTCACCCAAGCACATTAAAGCCACCGAATTATCTTTCCTGCTTTCCTGTGTAGACAGATTTTAGACTAATTTTTCCACAATCACTGCGTGCCGAGGGTCTTCTGTTTCCTTCATACATTATATGCATCTGGTGACAGGCTTGCAACAAAGTTTTATGAAAAAGGTCTCAAGCGTGAAGTGTAACACTGTTGGGATTAACACCAAATTCTCATAACAAAAGAACATTCCACCAGTGGAACATTTGTCCATTAGCAACGTGCAATGACTGAAGCCATACAGCAAACTCTTATTATAATCCATATATCCTATGGAGAGAATCAAGTAACAACAGAGCACGCAAGCTGCCTTTCAGAAATTAAACCATTTTGGCAGTGCTACATACAATGTGTATGTGATGTGTACGTACTGTCACAAAAGACATGTGAGGTATGAAGTATACCAGATCCAGTAAAAAATGTGTATGTTTGCTGAAATAAAATGCCAGTTAAGTTTATCTGCATACTGACTCTTGGTAAGGCACCAAGAACCCACAATAAACAACACTATTCCTTGTAGTCTCCATTTTGCCACCGATATGCGATTCTCAGGATCTCAGTTTCTCTAAAGCTTATCTCCTCCCTTACAGAAACCCAAGCCAGCAGCCCTACTTTCCTTCAGAAGGACATTTGATACAAATGCTGAAAAGGGAAAAAGTCCCCATTTCCTCCAAGACTTCTTCCTTCAAGAAATGTGGCCTGTGTGCAGGCATGTGAGTTGCCAGGAAAACCACCATCTCTGCTGCCCGGACAAAGCAGAAAAGCAGAGCAGACAGCACAGACTCCCTTTGCAGATGCCCAGCATCAGTCTTTAAACCAGGAGTCCTGCAACACACCTCAGCTGATCCCACCACTGGCTGCTAAAAGGAGAGGTCTTTCCAACCCCACCACTCTGCTTGGACCCAGTTGCTCCCCGGGTGCCTCACTGGAAGCTGATGAGACAGATGAACAGCTAGAAAATGTTGGGGTTTTTACCCCCTGGAGTGTTGGTTTTATTCCCATTTAGTCCCCTGACCCCACTCACATGCAGAGAGGCGGGCTGGTGTGCAGGCACGTGGGGTTGTCACAGAGCTGGGCTCTCTGGGGAGGGTTTACTCCAAATTAAATCTGGGAGGCACAAACACAGTCCTTCCCTCTCTGCTGGCCAGATCTCCCACCTGCTCTTCCTTGTGCTAGCTCTCCAGATGACAGCGAGGAACCCACAGGAAACTTGTGCCCTTCCTCCTTCCGCTGTCCCCAGAAAGGTTTGTTTGTCCTCCTTGCAAAGCACGGTCAAGGCACGTCAATGCTTCCAAGGCTTGTCCTCGGGCTCCCACAGATATCCAATCTGTGCAGGGATCTGTAAGACGTAGAAATAAAGCCTGTGGCTGTGCCATATTGCCGCAGCCTTGGGGAGCGGGGGACTATCACACACAGCCTTGATCTTATTCCCCTCTCCCACAGATCTTCAGAGCAGCACCTATGGCATCACGCACAGCATTGTGGCAGGCAGTTTCAGCAGTGTTTTCAGTGCTTTACATGGAGGACAGCATCTGAAAAATCAGCCAAACCATCACAGGCAAAGCACATAACCGTGCCTGTGGTAATTACCACGTATTTGAATTGTAATCATTATTCTTCAGGATTAATTGCCCAAGGAACGGAAAGGGACAGATTAGTCCACTCCATGGTTGCTCCGGCATGTTTGCACATTCAAAAGGGTGAATATCACCTGCTGCTTGGAACGGGGCTCCCTCATTTCTGTACCAGATTTTAATTGAAGGCACAAACAAGAAAACTGCTTGAATTTTGCAGCAGCCTTGCTCCACTTAGGAAGAAGCCATAACCCCCATTAGTGCTTATGTTACCTTATCAGCTTCTTCTTATCAAAAGGACACTTTTCATAATGAATCAGCATAATCATTTTTCAGTGCCTTGTAACTGACAGTAATACTGTCTCCAACCATTTTATAATCTCTGCTTGTAGAGTGTGCAACAAAGCACAGTTTATAAACAACGGAAGCAAACAGAGATAGGGCAGTATTTGCAGAGCTGCTCAGGATACCAAGAGCCGCCAGCTTTTGAGAAAGTCTGAATTTACGGCCTCTTGATTTGTCTTAACTGCGCGACAGGACACAAACACAGCTATTGCCTTTTAAAATTACGCTGCGCGTAGCTTAAAACTTATATACCGTAACCGAGAGACACCTAATGGACACTGCCTGCTACACCCGTCGCGACAGCAAGTTCTAACCTGGAAATAAACTTCTCCTTTCTACAGTAGACATAGGATAATCCCCTGCTCCTGCAGAGCTGTCATGGGGTTGGCAACTCTGGGAACCGTGACCTCAAAATCTCCTGAATTCCACAACAATCTACTACTTTGGAAAACAGACTCACACAGATTAAATGACGTAAGCATACCAATAGCTTGCTGACAAAAAAGTTGATTTGCTTTCTAAACATACACATTTTTATATGCACAGAGTGTTAGAGTCAAGAACAAAATAATCCTTTGCTTCCTAAGAGAGGAAGGAAAGCAATCAGACTTAAGGTGTATTAATAGCTGTTAGTACCCCCAGATAGAAGTGCCTGAAAAACCTCTGCATAGATTCTAACTTTTCCGTATCACACAGGAGGAAAGAAGGTCCTGGGTGCCCAAGATTAACTGTAGTCCAATGAAAACAGTTTTTACTGCTTAGACCAAATGAATAAAAGAATCAACCCATGATCTTGAGCACGCCTAAAGGTCTTATCTTTACAAGACTATGTTTATGGACTGAAGCATGAACAGCTACTGCCTCTTAAAACGAAACTGAATAACTTTACATTTCACTTTCCATTGCCTAGGAATTAATTTGACTTCTGCAACTGCACACTGAAACACAGCATGCAGCATTTCCCTGAATTCTTCTGCGTGAAGAACAAAACAGTGAATATCAAAACAGAAAATGATTAAGATAAATTACCACTGCCATGCAGTTCTGTCCTATTCCTTAGGCAGGTTCTCCCTCTGAGTCTTACTCAACTGGTTCATCTCACTAGCACGGTAGAAATCTTGCTTTTGTCAGGTTAGTTTTCTGCTGACCAGCACGCTGAATTAGCACTGCTCGCTTTCCAAACTGTGCCACTCTCCTGCTCTCCTTGTCTCTTCAGGGCGCAACTGCCCATCCCTGACCCAGACAGTGAGATTTCTCCAGCGGAAGAAGAACCTGCTGAAGGAGAAGGCTGTATGCAGAATTCACACACATGCCTGTCTTCCCCGTTTTCCCTAAAGAGCAGTTTTTTCTAGTATTCCCCCTCTTCCTGTGACCCTTTCTCCCAGATCTGCTCCTTCCAAAACCATAGCGCAACACAAACATGTATTTCCTGCACCAAAATCCTGCACTCCGCAACAGGAATACCTACTCTGTCCAAAAACACAACTCTAAACATATGCTAATTTACAGGCAATACAAGGCCATTCTAGTTTTTAAATCCAGTGCTAAAGAAAAGTATATGTTTTAAAACCTCAGTAACTCTGAGGTTGTCAGTAGGGTAGGATATACAACTAACTGTTGGGCCTCATCAATAAGTAAGTTCCAGAACATGAAACAGCCTTGCAAGAATCATGAATCACTGGCCATCCACTAAGGTACTGTCACCCGAGGTCTTTCACCCCCCTCCCCAATGCACTGAAAAGCTGACCACCGAGGCTGACCTTCCAGATCAGTGCTCCCCTGTGTTTGCAGCACGCAGGGCTGAAGGTGCTCAGTAAACACTTGGCCTGAAGCCGCAGGGGGACAACTCCACACACGACCAATGCAGCAAAAATTTTACTGAATGCTGAAGCCAGGTAATTGCTGAAAATCTGCATCTATTGCTTTCCTGCAGTTGTTTTGTGATACGGTGTACTAACAGATATAGGGTACTAACACAGCTCTGTGAATGCCAGCTCATTTAACTTATTTATTAATCCACTTTACGGCCACCAATTCTCACTGTTCTATAGGGAACACTGGCAAAATATCGTGCTGTAGCAATACAGGTTGCCCAGAGAAGTTGCAGATGCCCCATCCCTGGAAGTGTTCAAGGCCAGGCTGGATGGGGCTTTGAGCAGCCTGGTCTAGTGGGAGGTATCCCTGCCCATGGCAGGGGGGTTGGAACTTGTGACCAGCAGAAGTAGGGAAGTGACTGTCCCCCTGTACTCAACACTGGTGAGGCCACACCTTGAGTATTGTGTCCAGTTTTGGGCACCTCAATACGAGAGAGATAGTGAGGTGCTGGAGAGAGTGCAGAGGAAGGCAACAAAGCTGGTGAAGGGCCTGACGAGTAAATCTTATGAGGAGCAACTGAAGGAGCTGGGACTGTTTAGTTTGAGGAAGAGGAGGCTGAGGGGAGACCTCATCACTCTACAACTACTCGAAAGGACATTGTAGAGAGGTTGGTGCTGGTCTCTTCTCACATGTAATTAGTTATAGAACAAGAGGGAACGGGTTCAAGCTGCAACAGGGTAGGTTTAGACTGGACGTTAGGAAAAAGTCCTTCNAGCTCCCTTCCAGCCCAAACCATTCTGTGATTCTATGAATACTCATGATATAAACACAATTCTTGAATGAGAAGGCCTTTCCAAAGCACTCAGTGCGGAAAATACAAGGAGGAGAGAGATATTATAGAATATACAGAGAAAATAGAAGAAAAAAATTTAATAAAACATAAAAATCTTTTACTTTTTTTTTTAACCTAAGTTCTCTCATGAGGAGGGAGGAGCTATCTGCAGCAAAACAACAAATAAAATCCACTTCAAGTTTCTGGTGTTCTCAGTGAAGCTTTATGCTTTTCCAGAGTTATTCATTCCTCTAGTCCAACCATTGTATTTACTGAGGTTTACAAAGACAGAAGCAGCTGTAAGCTGTACAGATTAACTGAGTATCAACACATTCACTACTATAAACTATTTTTAACCACATCGTTACTGCAAAGAAACTCTCATAACTTACATTTGACATTTATAAACTAGTGACAAACCAAATCATTTTTATAATTTTAAAGATATTTTTCTTTTTTTCAATTCCTCCCTGGCCTGATTAGAGACAGCCGTTCCCTGTCTGATGAGGTATCTTCCCCACTTCTAGTAATTAATACAAAATACAATGTTATCTACATTTTGCAATACTTTTTTTTTTAATAACTTACAGTGAACTGCATACCTCCTTATGCATCTGTTCCTCTCGCTTTGTCTGAGAATTGTTCCACAGAGCAAGAGGCAAGGAAAGCCCCACTAAATGAACCTTTACCAGAAATGTGGGCGAAGTCACCCTATAGGCACAAAGTAATACTGCACCACTGGAAACTACTTTTGACTATTATTTTTTTTCCCCACCAAAAAAGTTACTGGAATGGGAGATTAATGGACTAGGACTGATTTAATGTTTATTTGAATTAAAGTGCTACATAGATTTTTAACTTTCAGTCTCAGCCTCTTTGTAAGCTAATTGCTGCTGAAATACTCAGTGTGTTCAATCTTCTATTCAAGTCCTGTAAGGAAAAATAGAAAACTATCACCCACGCTTCCACAGGGTTGGTTTTCCATGATGATCCATACACCACTGTAAGCCTTGCAGTGCATCAAGAAAGTCTTCAAAACTAGAACAGCATTGTGGCTCCCCATCTTCTCTGAAGTCCTGTTATCTCCTACATACCCTTCCTTCACACCTGTCTTCCCTGTTTACAGGCTCGTATACTGCCTTTTTATGTGGTCCTGCCTGTGTATTCATTACTCCTATATGAAGGGTACATGCACTTGGAGATGAAGCTTCAGAGCGCAGAGTTCTCTGGGTAACAACTGCTGTCGTCAGCTCATACCCCACTTCAATGAATTACCTGCACCATCAGCCTCAGACAGCCTTTTCAGAAGTGCCCTACCCAAGAATACAAGATTTTGTAGTACTATATTAGGCAACTCTTAATCACCTAACACAAGAGGAAGCACGAAAGTCAACATCTGAAAGCTCTTTACAGCTGAAATAATGCTTATGATACTCCTTTCAAAGTCTGGGCTTTAAAGCTTTTGTTGCTCAATAGTTTAGCAATCTCAAAATTAAAAAACAATTACCCATCTCTAAAGCACATGCACAAATCTTTACACAGTTAATATTTAAGTCACTTTACGTTCAAAAAACGTTGTGCAGTCAAGTTAGCACCACAGCTAATGGTGGGCTAGCATGAGTTAAGCAGATGCTCTTCTTCTGAGGGGCAAACCTGATGCAGAAGAAGTGCTCAAGGTTGCAGAGTGAAGCAGCAGAAGCAAGCTGCTTTTCTTCTCTCAATTCCTTCAGGCCACAGTTCATTGCCCATGCACATCAAGTTCTCCTGAGTATGTAAGGCTCCTTTGCCTTCAAAAGTCCTTGAACTTCTGAGCACCTTTTTTCCTAGGTGTCTAAAGAGAAATCTTATTTCCACCACAGTCCAAACAATTACTCAGTGACCACTGAGAGATCATAAATTGTTTCAGATACCTAGCAGAGGACACAACACCTCAGTAACCCCCTCTTTCTTTTTAAGATAAAGAAAAATTGCTTGTGCTGTCCAAAAGGAGATTTCAGTTTTAAATAAATTACTGATTCTTATTTCTGTGCGTTTTGAATTAAAAGCCAAGCCCAGTCAACCAACCTCAGCCAAGCCACGCTATTATGCATTTAAATCTATGCTTACCTGCTTAGTCTGATCTCAGGCACGACTGAAAGGAATTTTACAGGCACGCTGAAGTGCGCAGCCAAAAGTTAAATAAATATAGACACATAAAATAATGAGATGCATATTTCTGCTGCGAAGTTACACCAAACAAGCCAAACTCCTCCCTGAATAGAAATCCCATCAATTACTGACCTTGAAAGGTCGTCTCCTGGCTTCTCTATTGCTCTTTAAAACATCAAGAATCATGATGAAATATATATATATTTTTTTTTCTTTTTAAAGCAGAGGGAAGTTAGTACTTAATATTATACTATAGAATTTGGAGCAAAACAAAGGGAGCAGTTAACTTGAAGCGATGAGACAGAGAAACCAGTTTGGGATGGTAGCATTACTCAAAAATGAGGGACAAGCTGGCAGAAAACACTTTCCCTCTTTCCTACAATTTTTAATTTGGCCAGAATAAGCCATAATCCATACTTCGCTGAGGACCGATTTGAAATGAGATGTCTTGCCGCTCTTGAATTTGGCATAGAACTCTTTTACCCTTTGGGAATAATGGACACATTCCAGGAACTCTGAAAATGGATTTTCCACCGACCCTCTTAAAGTTATTCTGAAGTTTAAAAATTGGTTCAGAAACATAATAAAAAAAAAGCAGCATTACCTGTTTACCTCTCAGAGAATTAACTTTGAGGTTTTTTAGGAATATTTCAAGCACAAGTAGCTATTAGCCTTTCAGCAAAGTCAATTTCACGTTTTCCTTTTACACCCCGAGGACTGACAGCTACATTCAGCTATAACAACTCCTCAATGCCTGTGCCTAGATCTGTCTCACAGCTCATGCCATTATTAGCATCTGAACCTGCACATGATCTTTGGGATGTGACAGCTTTCATCTTTCCCTTGCATCCCTCTTTATCAGGGAAGATGACTTATCATTGCTGATGCATCGCTGCTGTGTGGATGTCAAAACACTTGAGGCCAAGGCAAAGAAAGCAGAGAAAGCTGGAACAAAACCCGCTAAAGTCACTTGTCATTTCACTCTGAAGTAAACCACAGGCTCCATTCTCAAGGTGGTGGCTCCTAAAAAGTTGTACTTACCTCAAAACTATTTGGGGTAGAATTCTTTGTGTTTAAAACAGATTAAACCCTACCATTCATGATGCCCCCTTGAAATGAAGTCCTCCAGCCTATTCTGTATTTTTTAACCTCACCTTCCAACATTGCCTTTTCTATATGCACACTACAGAAAGCTTTCAGAAGTGCTATTTGTCTAGCACAAAATAAAGCAATATGAACAGAACAATATGAACAATATAAACAAAATTCTGCATTTTTCTAGTACAGTATTCTCAGTGCACAAGAATATCCTGCTTTAAACGAGAAGGAGGAAGGGTGAGGAACCTTGAAAAACAGCTTAGGATCGTGCTGGATCCAAATGTTATTTACTCCATTTTCCATTCCAAAGCAAACTTCAGCACTGAAAAACAGATTGTGTTTCAGATACTTAAAGCTTGCAGTGAGGCAACACATAACTGCTTATTCAATTATTTTGTAATTAGTTGGAGGCACAACCATTTTCCCAAACAACACAGCTCAGTTTCTACCTACCCAAGCAATTCTTCTGCCATTTCTAACCATGTTTGTTTATACTGCATGCAGCTTTGCCATGTTTGCATTGACGCACACTGGGAAAATCTGTGCAGCCATCCCTGAGCAGCATGGAAGGGAGGAGGAAAGGGGGAAGAGGAGGAGAACGGGAAAGCACCCTGAGGCTATATGTGCTATAGATAGCAGATGGGTAACGCGCCTTGGCACACCACCTTTCATGGAAGCCGCAGGAGAGTTGCCAGCCAAAACGGTTCTTGGAAGAAGAGGGTTAAAAAGTGTTCTGCCTTCTGCAAAACAGAAAGGACTCACAAACTTCACTGTGGAAAGATAATCAATGGAGGCCTCTAGAAGGACAAAACACAATCAGTTATCAGGCTACAGACACTTGGCAAGGACATAGCTCTTCTTAAAGCAAGTTTTGCAGAAAATTCATTACTTTTACAGCTGAAAGTTAGTTTGGGATGGGTATCCAGCAGATCCATTAAATGGTCTCATTAAGAATCAGTTTCTGTCACTGCAGACCCCCCCTTCAGAGCAGATAACAGCATTATTATCAATGGTAATTTGCCAAAATCAGCATGTAATTCATTATCCTCCCCAATCCTTACAAATTAGCAACAGGCAATATTGTGTACCATAAAAAAAAGAAAGAGAGAGAAGAAAGCCGATTTTGTCCATGACAAGGTGCCTGTGTTGCACAGGATGAGCATGTCCTGCAACCTAGCCGGCAGAACCGGCGCGGGCACTCACTGTAGGCAGGCTGAACCACCTTCCGCAATAAGCGCTAATCCCACCCAAGGCTGTGCGGCAATGAATGGGCTGCAGATCTCAACGGTGAGGTAATCGGAGCACAAGGCACCCTGTGTGTTATAACCAAGACAGGTTTTGCAGCCCCAATCAAACCACGGGAGAGGCTGCTGAAAGTTTCTCCCACCCAAACAAGTTTTATACATCTTTTCGTACCAAGAGAAGGGAGGATGTAGAGTTTTCTTCCCTTTGTAAGACAGCATGCTGCAACTTGTCACAGACAAAGCACTTGGCGTTACACCTGGGTGGGAATGGATGCGACCACACACATTTCACACTCTTGCCCCATGCTTTCAAAAAGAGAATATTTTACAGGCACTACCTTTCAAAAAATAATTGAAGGTTGTCCCCCACATAATACACACCTTAATTCCTGTACTGGAAGAAAAAAAATTCAACATCATATATTTTGACACAGTTGAAAAGGAACTGTAAAGTAATGGAAGGCTGTCAGATAACTTTTGTTCACAAGCCAAGCCCACTTGCCTCACCAGTTTGCATTTATACTGACTGCTAGGGAAAGTCTCTCTATGTTTTTCCTTGGGGAAACTAAATTTTTTTTTTCTTTTAATTAATGACTTTCAAGTCCTTTTGCATCATGCCATTCCTGCAACACCTGTACCAGCTGTATGGGATTACAGTCAAACACAAGTTTTGTTCCATTTCTTTTCCTCATATTTTTAAAAGCCACACTTACAAGGGGTAGGAAAAAGACTTTTCTGCAGCTGTCCCTGTATTTTGAGCTTGGCCTGCAGAGATCAGTCATGTGAAACTGATCTCTTACCACCTCATCCCTCCCACTCTCAAGGCCTCCTCCACGATTGCTTTCCCAAGGGTAAAGAATTTGGGATAGTAACAAGTAACAGGTAACTTGCAGAGTAGATTTCTAATCTCGATAACTTTCTGAAAGTTGCTTGATCTTTCTGAACTAAGGCATATTGTGTTAGTATGAAGAAACTAACAAATGTAAAATTGCATTAAAGCTCTTTTGTGTTTGTCGGCCTACTTCTGATTGACTTCCATGGGTGTAAATGAAGAGGGGTCAGAGTAACTTCATCCAGGCACTGCCTGCAGAAAGTCCCCAGATGCAGAGAAGGAGAATCCATCCCCACTGTACTTTATGATGTTTCCATATCTTGCACTTTCTCATTACAGTATCCACTAACAATGCCAGTGAAAGACACTCTTTTAGACAACCACCAGGAACAAGGAATTTTCAAAATGGTATTTCACTACCGAAATATACTCGTTTTAGAAAAAAAAAATTGCACACACACTGTCATACTCTAAAACCTCATCTGAATAGGAAGGAGGTTGTAAGAAAGCCAAAACTATAGTTATATGGCTGAAGATACACACTTGCTCCAAATCACAGGTATGTCAACGTCCAATATTTTCTTTCTTCTGTAAGATCAAATCAAAGGTATCCTCTTCAACCAGCACAGAATTTTTATCTGCTTGTATTATGTCAGAATTGCATAAAAACTTTAAAACTACTGGGAAATTTGCCACTTTGATCAATCAAGTGAATTATCACAGACCTAACAGATGACCCATGGAAAACCTCCCGTTCCCCTTCCACAACAGTTTTCCATGCATCAACCACTTGATTATCAAAATAGTCAAGACGTTGAAGCTTTCATTTAAACCCTCACAGCCAAAAGACCCCTTTATGATAAATGATTTTATTAGCACTGGAGGTGTTAGAGATTTACCAAGTCAGTAAGAATTCATAACTTTTGCATTTTAATTATTCATAGCCACTGTATTTGATTTACCCCACAACTTCATCAGAAAAAGTTTTGAAGAATGAGTTATTCTCAATGTAAATCTCCAGCAATCCTCTGTCAATCATGTTAGTCCTTTCCCCGTTAGTTTTTCCTGCCTCCTGATTGAAATTACACAACCAGATTAATTACTTCATTACTTAATGACTTCTCACTTTAAAAGGCTGTAAATATACGGAAGGCTAAACTAATACACAACACTTCATGGAATAGAGGAAGCCATTAAAAGCATCAGTATAGCTCGAGAAGATCAACTATAGTCATACTTTTTACTACCCTAACACTCTTACAAAGGAAAAAAAATATAAAAATATATAGAGGCCTGGAACGCTCTACCAAAGGATATGTATGCATACATAAGGGAGGGAAATAAACAATTCCACACTCAAGTACAATATTTGCTTGCCACAAACTGTACATTCCCTCTGCTGTATTAGAATAACAACCTGTGGGAAGCTATCATTCCAGAAATCATACCTTAAAAAAGTTTCCGTGTTGGACATTTGTTGGGAAGCTAAGCGTTTTATACTTTTACTGGCAAGTTTTATTTTTTACTTATTTATTTATTAATTTTCAGTGTGTTGAGCAGCTCATTGTACCTTTGTTCAACTACAGGGAAAGAACTGTTTAGTTTACAGCACGGTTTTATATGCAAATTATATTCAGTAGACTCTCTACTCATCATAAGTGTCAACAGGATAAAAAAAAAGGCATGACAAATTTAAGACTGTTGAGATTTTTCATAAACTTTGAAGGAACATTGAAATTACAAAGCATACCTAACTCACTGTAAAGCATTTTCTCTAAGGATGTGCCAAATCATGTATATTAAAGGAATTTTTTTTTCTAAATCTGCTATGACAATTTATGCTCCATTTTGCATTTCTAAATATTTGTGGCAATTAAAAAAGTCCTGTTTCCTGCATACAGTCAAACTTGCTGTTTATACAGTCAAACTTACTGTTTGCTTAGCTGTCCCAGAAATGAAGCTTGTTTCTACTCTGTGGAAACATTTCCATTAGATTTAGTAGCACTGGAGAAAAAGCAAGCTTTCACCCCCACACAAATCAAAAATCAGGAGGAAATTCAGAGTTCGAAATGAAGAGATATTTTACTGCCAATAGGGGAAAAGAAGTCTTAACAAATCAGCCAGCTGTTGCACTAACAACATCAAATAAAGAAATTGTGGAGCTTATTCTGCCCTTTATCAATAATGCATGGCTGCGCACAGACAATTTATAGCTGTTTTCCATCACTGGGTATTGTGTAGTACTAAATTAAGTCTACAAAATTCAAGGACAGTCCACCCACACAGCTACTGTAAGCCAGCCAGGCCACTCTGAATAAACATTTTAAAGGCATAAAGTGAGTTTTATTAGCATTCTGGGCCACGGTTCCTAGTGGACAAAGCAGCTCCTTTGAAAAAGTAAAAGTACATTTAGCAGAAGGAGAGATGAGTTACTCTTGTGTCGTACACGTAGAGAAATAGCAAAAAGGAAAAAAACCACCATATACATGCAATAGGTCAAACCCTGAGTATATTAAGAATAAATTAAAACATGAGGCAAGAGAATTTGTTTTCTATACTAGAAATTAACTGTCAGTCTCAGAAAATCCTGAGAGGTGCTGAACTGGTCAGGTTCTGACAGCAAAAGGCTAAAAACCAAAGATGATTTTGATGGGTTTTGTTTACACTTAGGTAGCTCCAAATATTAATAGACTTATTTTTAATCCTTCACAAATCATAAATCAGAAAAGCACACACGAGGCTTTCATCAAGATAAAGAACTAGTTATCACACTGAAATCACCTCAGCAACATTTATGGCACCAGTAAACAAGCGAGACGTGGGGTCCCTTCACAGGCCAAATTAACCAAGAGTTGGTATACCACAAGTTCGTTGCTTTTGGTCAATCCCACCTCTTTCTACCACAGCAGCCCCAGCAACCTGAATGCCTAAAACACAAGAAAGCATCAAGGAACTTGGTGTGCACGAGCTGGCTGCCAGCAGCAAAAAAGATGCAGATACCAGGTCTGTGCATCCAACAGTTGGCTCTGCTCTGGCCAACGTGCCACCTGGGTCCCCCACCTGGGTCCCCCACCTGGGTCCCCCCTAGTTTGGTTTCAGGTGCAGAGTCAGGTCTAATCAGCCACGACATGGACAGCAGCACCACCAGGAGGTGGGTCTGGGTTACATTACAGGCTTCTACTGCTGTTTCTTTTATAGCCACGCTTCCCAGCTTCCCTCTAAAAAAAATATTGGCAAGTATGAGGTTTGTGACAGACTTTATATAAACAGAGCACTACTCCAGTCAGAACCCTCCAGGTCTCTGGTAACTGGCATGACAAGATGACATCCCTGCCTGGGAAACCGATTTTCATACACTGTGGGAACATGGAGAATGTAGCACAGCATGGCCGGGCAGCTTGGTGGCTTTGTGGTATGTTTAAGCACAACCACAACTAATAGCAGGAAGGATGCACGAGACAAGACTTCAGCCACATTTGTTGTAAGTTGGTCAAGTGGAAATATCTAGCCAAATAAAAAAAAACATTACTTCATTTATTGTGCAGGTGCAAAGAAAAAAAAAAACCACAATCCTGATCAGCGTATTCAGATTTGCGGACACTTTTAATTTTCTAGTTATGGTGTATACTACTGTATAACAAAGTGTAACTTCACTTACAGTAGGCATGCTCTCTCAAAAATCAGATCGCCTTTGCAAATGCAAGTATCTTATGGAACTCCGAAGCCAACTAATCAGCGTGTAAAACTCTGATTTAAGTGCTCCAGGAAGCCTAGAAAATTCAGAAACTGAAAAGCCAGACTTGACTAAATCTTCTCACTACATGGCTGTACCAGGGCAACCAACCACCAGCCTTCGGTGAAGCTGCTTCACCCTGTGAAAGCAGAATCTGTCTGCTCTGTCCTACAGGCAGAAACTACCTGAGATGAAGTTGTACTGAGATCTAGTCATGATTTTATAAAAAAATCTTTTTTAAGTTAAGATAAGCAAAAGCCCAAAAAAGCTACAGCTTAAGACTTAGCTAAGGAAAGTAACTGCTGGGTACTTGTATTTTAACCTGTTAGAAGTGCAAGGTTTTCTTCAGAGGGTTGGCTGGGTTTTTTTCCATTTAATAGGTTGAGTTTCTGCTGTGAAAAGTGAAACTGCTGTTTTGAAGTCTGATGAGATTGTAGTAAAACCATTGGCTAAATCAAGGTTACAGGACACAGCTTTGAGAAAGCCACTGAAGCAACCCTGGCTTTATAAATGGAAATTAATAAGCTTATTGCTCATCTCACATTGCCAAAGTCTGTGATCCAATTAGAAGCAGGCTGCTTTAATGACCTGCACAGGGATCACATTCAGTGAAGTTCAGAGACACACAAAATGCTCTTGGGCCCTCTCCATGGAGTGTGCTGCCTCAGAGGGATGCTGGCTTCTAACTCACAGGCAAAATGCACTGAGGTGGTCACATCAGTATTTCGAAGTAAGCATTTATCTGTACAAATGCAAAATGCCTTTAGCACAATGAAATGTTACTGTGTTACATGCAATCATGGGCAGACATGATCTTCAAACGCTATATTTTATGAAGAGAAATTGAGCCTATTTCTCCAAAGACTTGCTAAATGAGTAACCCTAGTGTACTGACATTTAAATTGTAGTGCCTCTCCACAGCGCTGGCTACTGTAATTAATGCCTGTACTTTCCTGTCCTCAGTAACACCAAATTACAGCCCAGCACCACTCAAATGTACAGTGGGACCGTTTGCTATGCCACCCAGTGTAAGGATATGCAAAGAAGATATATATGTATATAACAGGAGGTGTACTTAAATTCAGAGCATCTGAGAAGCCCATCCTTCATCGTGCTCCTATCTGTAGCCACAGCTTTGTGTTGAGAGCTGGCAGAGGAGCTGCCTTTACTGTCCATTTCTTAGTGACTGTACATGGTGCTCCCGTACTCTCTGAGGAGCCATCAGGCAGTCGGCATTCATCACTACTTTGGCTCCCCGACAGCAAATACAAGTCTGCCCTGGGTTTTCCAGCCTTTCTGCAATCATCCTCTTCCTCCCTGCCTCCATGCGTTTCCTTACAGTCTTCTCCCACCCTGTACCTTGCACGGCCACCTGTGCACCCCACCAGTCATCCAGGCTGTGACTACACTAATTATAGAATCATAGAGTCGCCTAGGTTGAAAGGGACCTTTCAGATAGAGTCCAAACATTGACCTAACACTGAGAAAAACCATCACTAAACCATATAGCTAAGCACCACCTCCACCCATCTTTTAAATACCTCCAGGGATGACGATTCCACCACTTCCCTGGGCAGCCTGTTCCAATGCTTGATAACCCTTTCAGTGTAAAAAAATGTTTCTAATATCTAATCTAAAACTCCCTTGGTGCAACTTGAGGCTGTTCCCTCTTGTCCTTGCCTGACACCTGGTGCAGAGCACCGGGCAGGCAGGTCTAGGGACCTGCGAGGGCAACCTGAGAGTCTCTCTAAGTCTCTCCTTCGCTGAGAAGCCCATGCTTGGCTGAGGGTGCACACTTCTACAGCCAGGACATGGCTGTGGCACCCAGCCACACAGGAACTGGGACAAGCCTAGTCACAGTGATAATAAGTTTCCTTATTTAGCCTTTTCTAAGCATTTCTCTTCCCTGCCAGCTACAGCCCTGCCTCAAGGCCCAGAAGCAGTCGTGGCTGCTCTCCCCCAACTCCTGTTCAAAGCACTCCTTTGACAACAGAAAAGACAAAAATTCACCTACAAATGTTTTCCCCCGTGAAAAGAAGGAGCTCCAGAAGAGCAAAAGCCCTGGTACGCCCAAGTGAAGATCAGCATCTTGTGAGGAGGGACCAGCACTACTCTGTGAGCAAGAGCCCATGGCTGATTTGAAACGTGCTGTCACAAGGTGTGCTGAGGAGGCGCAGGCTTCCCCGTCATGCACAGCTTAACACAGGTGCATCATTGCAGCGCCCTGTGCCCCCTCTCTGAACCGAGTTTTGTGCAAGACTGCCAAAGGGAGGGTCAGTGGAGTCAGGGTACGTGCACGTACACACAAACACACACTCACGCCCCGTCTAAACGGCAAGTCCGGAGAGTAATGAAGAAAGGCAGGTGATCTGCTCTCCCACGCTTATTGAGTTTTGCAGTTCAGGAAAAACAGCTGGTGCCCCATCATCTTTGGGATGACTACACTTTACCTGTCCCAACAGCTGTCGTCAACTCAAGGCCACATCTGTAAGCACAAGATTTACTCCACACTCAAAAGCTGAACAATCTGCTTGGTTTCACTCTGATTAAAGCAGTGAAAGCCGCACGGGACAAGAGTTTATCTGCAGTGAGCTCTCCTAAATAGTGAAAATGGCCAAGAGACTAAACCTTTGCTCTTCAAGAGGTGAGTTCAGTTTTAGGGGTGTCTGATCTCTCATCCGAACCAGCAGCACACTGCAGTGCACCTAACAAGGTGGGCAGTGACAGACCCCAAAAGGAAATAAAAACAACAGCCAGCTGCCATTTCCAACAGCAGCTGTCAAACCTGAGGAAATCTATGAGTCAGTAGTGAAGAGACCCTTTACACAGGGATTACCCATCTGGATTTATTTTACTACATGTTTAATTCGGGTGCTCCCTTTGGTATTACTCTTAACCCGGTTTGTATCTTTGCACAGCAACATTGCTATGTAGCCCTGTCCTGCTGGGGTGCTTACACCTGGTCCCTGGTGACCGAAATGACTCTGCAGCAAGAGAAGACAGCAGTGTGTGCTGGGTATTGCACAGCTGTACTCCCCACACCAGGTCTACTCTGTGGCCGGTCTCCTGTGCTGCTGAGAAAAAGCAGCAGCAGCACCATAGTGCCGCAGACAATCCAGCTAAAAATCCAAAAGATGGGTACAAAATATGGGTAACTGATTAATGAAACACAGCAGCAGCTCTAGTCAAAGCAGAACGGTCACTTTTCTAGCTACAGTTGCTTTTAGCTTCTTACCCATATTTTTCCTGGTGAAGAATTTGTCTTAGCCTGCGTGACATCCTGTGGGGACTGAAAACTAAATCTTTCTACTACTAGAACATTATTAATAGATAGATCAAGGAGTAAGGCATTTTAATGGAAAGGTACACCAGTACTTAAGAGTGTAGACTTGGTGATTTAGGAAAAGAAACCAAGTCATTTCTTCATTGCATCAATTTTTACCTTACTGAAGTCAGTGAATTTACTCATAACTAAAAAGTAGCGATAATTGGGTCCACTCTAAGACTCTGTGTTTATATGGTTTCTTACAAAGCAAGAGGCAGGGCTGGGACAGTCTGTGGGACGATGTCTGTTCTCCTCCCTCTGCCGCCAGCAAAAGAAGTCACATCTTACCTTAAAAGATTTCAACAGAAGTTCCAGACCTCTCCTTTCCTTTAGGTCGTTATAAACATCAGAAATAATGCAGAGGATTCAGCTAGTTCAATGCTTCAGCATTTGACAGCACATTCAGGAACCTGAGAGTCATCCTACAAGAAAAGAAATGAAAAGCACCAATTAGTCATTGTACATGTTGGGCAACATAACACATGCTTAAAACTGCTGATACCTGGTAGACCCACGCTGCTAAACAATAATGAAATTACCAGTCACAAGTATGAAGTAATTTTTTGCTTCCAAGGTGAAATGCACAAGCAAAATTTTGCTTACAGCACCCTGGGAAGAAAGCATGCATCTTGCAACAGCTGTGTCACCCTGCTCTGTCTTCCCAATTTCAATCCTCTGTTTAAACAACAGTCCGTGTGAATGCACAGAAACAAAGCTCCAGGCATGTCAGGATACACCAGCCACGCCAGCTGCTGAAATACAACAGGAAAAGTAACCTGGTACTAGTTTGAACTGGGAAATGCAGCAGAAGCCCAGGTGAGCTAAGCAGTAGCTCTGTATAAGCCAGGATGTTGGTGTACACGAAAGGCACATGGAAGTACTTTATAGATTGCAGTAAAAGGGGAGACATCTACAGACTACTTTGTCTCATTTCCCCAAACAGACTTTTTAAAAAGTTCTCATCTTCCAAGGACTCACACATACTCTCACCCCTTACTGAGTAAGCTGAGTTTGTACCTGCACCCCTACAGCCCATAAGACAGCTCTTTTCCTCCACAGCAGTTCAGCAAAGATGTTGTGTCACTGAGGTTTAGATGCTCGTTTTTCAATTCCAACTCACTTGGCATGTTTGATCCCCCGCAAAGGAGCAAACTTCCCACAACCACAGGCTCACACATAGAGAGATACCAATCCTTGCACTGGGACAGGCCGCCTCATCTGCCACACATGCACCAGCCAAGTCACCTCCACCCTGGGGCTGTGCCGGCGTTGACTGGTTGCACAACTACCCTGCTACAACGTTTGACAGCTATGGAGGGATGGGACGTCAGAACAGTTCATCTAAGTCTAGTGTGGTTACTGAAGAGAATTTTGAAGATTATTTGCAGGGAAAAGACATTTCTTATCATACAGGTTTTAATTAAGTACTTCCCCTACAGCTTTGGTATGAACATGCAAGGCGATCGTTGTCGCACTCGGTAGAACTACAGAGGTGTGGGCTTAATGGAGTACAAGGGAATCATACCAGCTAAGAATTAAGGAGTTTTTATTATAGATTAGTAAACAAACTAGCAGTAATCACACGTCACAGACCAATGTCCCTGCATGCATATAGGGGTTTGGGTTTTTTCTGTGTGTGTGTATGGTTCGACTCAATCTCAAAGGTTCTTTCCAACTATGAAGAGTCTATGATTATATATATATATATATATATGCGCTTTTTTTCCCTTCTAATCCTATAATGTTCACAAATCCCTACAACAGCCTCCTAAGGGTTAAACGTAGTCATAAACTACAGTAACAAGTAGCTTTTGAAGGGAAACTACAAGGGTCTGTCTGTGAGAGGAGGGGAGAGGAGATTAAGTGGGAGCCCTTAGACTCTGGAAAGATAAACCATAAATGCAACATCTGTTCCAAAACAGAAATCCAAAAGCCCCAAGCTTAGGTGAGCTTTAAAATACTATTCAGTGCTCTTAACTTACCCCAGGGAAGTGGGAGTCAATTTCTTCTCTCCTCTAATGCTACCCCAGTATGGTTAGTTTTACTTTCAGCTATTTATGTAAAATAAGAACGTGCTTACACTACATGTTAGCTATTCATGATACCCTAAAAAAGCTTTTCTTACGTTTCAATGGGAGTGCATTCCACTGTAGTTGATTACAAGTATCTACATTTACAAAGTATTAAAAACTGTAATGTATTAGGAAACTTGAGATGATAGAAAACAAATTATATCCTTGGAGCTATATATTCATAGATAATAGGAAGTACCACAATAATTGTATTTCTGTATAACTTCCTGTTCTACACGTCTGTATGAAGTGTTACAGCAGTTCCCTGTAAAAATTCTGAATATTGCAAGACTTCAGCCTTCGTCTTCAAGATGTTCCATTGATAGTTACACCTCCTGTGGTGTTCAAGGATACAAAAAACCCTGACTTGCAAACTTCTACGACCATACCCTGGTCATCGTGGACCCATGACGTGGGGTTAAGATTGTTCAGGTATTTCTCATGGATGAATTCTGCTCCAACAGATTTCACCTTTGCACATTGGCCCACAACTAGCCTAAACTCTGCACCAGGTACGCTCTGTAATTCAGCTGAAGAGAGTGTTTATGACCACACCTGATCCAGATCAGTACACTGATCAGTGCACAGTAACTCTGCAACACCAAAGGCCAGGACTAGGACATGGCTTGAGCTCCAAGATGAACTAGTGACAACTTTGTTGGAGTTGCTCCTCTTTGTCAGAGGACTGAACAAAAGTCAGAAATCTTTTGGGAACCCGGATTTATCACATACCCTACTGTTTTCCACGCCAGATGGAAAGAATGCTTCAGTTGTGCTTTTTACCCCAAACACATCACAGCATACATGCATACACAATAATCCGACTCCTACACATCCAAAACCAACCAAAACACAAAACGTTACACTGCGCACCCTTTTTTCCCTTAAGGAGAGAAAAAACCACACCTAACAGGTATTAGTAAGAACACTAAACACTAGAAAACATTTTGATACAATGGGGATTTAAAAAAATATATGTAAAACTGTAAGCAAAATTTGAATCTGTATAAAATGGGTTTATGTATCCCATATCAAAAAGTAATTGTTCTTCTAAACTGCCTCGCAAATAGCAATCTAAATTAATTCCCAGGCAGAAAACAGACTTAGTGATTAGCATAACAGTGCTAAGTAGAAGCAAAGAAAAGCAGAAGTGAAAACAAACACGGTAAAACAGTTAAGCAGTGATATTGGATATACAAAGGGAACACATTTGCTGATAAAGCTGTAATTTCTACAGAAAGCTTTAACCTTGATAACATTTTACATTTAAACAAAGCTTGCTATACAACAGATATTTCTTAAATTCCCGAAGACATAGTTTCACCAAATTTTCACAGAAAGTCTACGTACTTCACAGCGTACATTTCCTTGACAAGTTCTCCACAGGCAGGTAGGACACGTATTCCATCTTCTCTCCTTTTCCATTTTAATATCGTTCAACACCTCCTCCCACATACCTCCAACACACACACTTCCCCCCAGCAGACAGCAGCCAGATTCACTTATCTGAAGAGGAATTTATGCTGGTCTGAAAAAACACCAGCCCCCTCATCCGTGAGGACATGCCTGTATAACTTATTGAGATATGCCTCAGATGTTGTGTCAAACACTTCAAAGTCAGTTAAAGATGCCCTGCATAGCACCAGAAGGGTAGTTACATTCTTGCTGGGAAGACGACATTATTTTAAAATAAATTTGAAGGTAACATTTCCAGTGGTAAACACTATTTCCTTGTGAATACATGATAAATTCTTGGATAGAAAGTCTTTAAGTAGTCAAAAGCAATATTCAATCTAGGTAGACTTCACTGCCATAAGTTCTCATAATTGCTAAAGGAAATGGCTAAGGCTATGTCTGCATGGCACAAAGCACCATGCTAATTAACCCTGGAGAGACACTAATTAATCTGGGCAGGGCGTCTCTGCTGCCTCAGGAATCTCCCCATGCTGATGTATGTATGTGCTATTTGGTCACCACCACCACTCATCCACCCCTCAAGCATTCCCTTTCACATGAGAGAAGTATCATACACCGGAAGATAAACCTCCCCATGGAGGGGCTTCCCTCAGAAAGCTTCCTCTCAGAAGCTGTCATACAGCCCCTTTTTATTCAAACCTGTGACCTACAGCAGACAATACCAAGCTGTCGCACTAATTCTTAACAAACAGAAAAATAATCAAATGGTATTACTGAGGATCCTTGGCTGCCAGGAAGTAGAACATGAGAGGGTGTTTCTATGGAAAGTCTCCTTTACCACAGCAGAGAAGGTCCAGGACAGCACTCAGAGGAGCTATATGTAATGATAATGGTGATTGCCTCCCAATCACATGCAGCAGTTCACCCCACAATGTCTTAATTTCTCCGCTGGTCTCAAAACAGAGCAAGGAGAGACCCTGTATACTAGTGTAAATGTTTGCGAGTTAGTAGGTTCTAAATAGCAGATAATGATGTGGTTGTTAGCACATTTTTAAAAAGTTAAATTGTTGCCAAAGCAACTCTCAACATTCCGGTGATAAAACAAGTCTTGGGCTAGAGCCAGGACACCTTATCTGCTGTACCTGATGCCACCTCTTGGTACAGAGACCAGGTCTTCACGTACTGTAAATGGACTTTGAGCTTCTTTTGGCTTGTTAAAACACATGCCATAAGGAATAACGTACTCAGCAGTAGCTTGAAGTGCCTGTGCAAATAGGAACTGATTTCTGAACAGCAAGAGAACAAGAGGGAAGGGGAACACCTGACATACAACACAACCTGCAGCAGAACACAGCCTTGTGGCCTGCCCAGCAACACAGCATGGAAAGACACAGAAGGGTCATTCACTATGGCACAAACAAGCCAAAGTCAGGGAAAAGCATTTTACTGCCAAGCAGAACGGACAACTTCAGAGTCTGAACAGCCTCTGTCCAGTCCCCTCTTCCTCCTCCTCACAAATCCACATGTAAAAATGAGGCATTTCCAATAGAAACCTGGTCGTAGGGCCCCTCTCAAGAAACACAGACTTTCTGCAAAGCGCAGCCCTATGAATTTATGCATGAGTTACTTTAGCGAGGGTACTCACGTTGCTGGTAAACGGAATACACCAGCTGAGCTAGAACCTGGCGGGCAAGGCTGGCTTCTCACATTTCAGTCCCTTTGCACAGGCAGAGGAAGGGCAGCTTCACCTTGGTCCAGGGTTTGCGCTACAGCGGTCAGAAGCCAGTGACTGGTTTCAACAAGTAGGCTGTTTCTTGTGGCAAAAGCACTGGGACAACTGCTAGTCTAGTAAAAGTGTGCTTTTTAGTCTATAAAAGTGTGCTGCATTGAGACAGGGAGAAACCGTACCACATAAGCAGCATCACAACCCTCCTTGAGCCTTTCGTGCTCTCACCAGAGTGAAGTAGTACTCAAATAAGTCATCATGGATGAATACAAATCCTACACCGCCAAAAAAGCGTAATCATTCATTTACAAGAAATTAATTTGCATTGGATAAGTAGACATTAAAAGAGGTAATTCTCACACTGAGACCCAAAATATGTCAGTTCATGAAAATTGGAAAGGTGTCATAAAAGACACATTTGCTAACCAATCCCTTCTAAAAACACTAAGACTTTCTTACAGGCATCTGGTACACATTTAAGTTTGAGACTGAATAATAAAAAGTTGTCCCCTTCAAAAGTTTTCTTGTTTTGTTTTGTTTTTACCCAAAGGCTGAGTGTGAGCTGTACACCGTAAAAGTGACAATTTAGGGAAACACTTCAGTCTCCCGCCAACAAAAGCTGGTCAAGATTGTGACAAAACAGTAAACCCCAGCAAGCCATACAAACAGATGTGCTGAATCTTAACAACTTTAGCTGTGAAGTTACGTGAGACCGGACTCACTCACTGTACCTTCAGAGGCCAGACACATGTCCTGCTCCCTCCTCCAGTACCTTCCCTGTACAAACTATGAAGTTCACCATAGGCTTTCTGAAGCTGTCTTTGCTTGGTAGGACAAACACTGCTGTGACACAGCCACCACCACAATGGAGATCTTCAGGTGACAGACAGCAGTCTGTGCTTTAACCAGAAATGGGCAAATGAAAAGAAACAGCACAAATATCCCCTCTTAACAACTGAAGCTGCTGCCATAGATGGAGCTTCACTGACAGTGCTAGGGCTCACCCAGTGCTTTCTTTTATCCCATCTGCAGGGAAATCACTGCTCATAGACTTCATCCCCCATATATGGGGACTCATGTCCAGAAGTAGGAGGAGGTGAAGTCATTGGCACACACAAGTTTTGTTTGTGGGCAGGTTTTTTTTTCCTTTCTTTTTCACATGTTCCCTTCTGCAGGCAGATCTAGTTCTTTATTCTCTGCCTACAAGACTAAGCTATCAAAACTCAGCCCAGATTTAAAAACATAATGTAATTCCTAGGGCCCTAAAGGAGGATGGGCTTTACAAGGCCAGTTTAGTTGGAGGTATTTGATGTTAGGCAAGCAATGGAGGGAGATGGGCGTGTCACAACTGAAGCACTGGTGTGAGGTTACCTAAAAGTGGTTCAAGAAAGAAGGAAAACTGGGAAGACCCTCAGCTACAGATCATCTTCGTTTAACTTTTCTCAACACACCAGTTATATTCTGTTCCCTTATCCTTTGCTTGTTCACATCACCGTATCAGAAGCACCTCTGACAAGCAACAACATGCATGATAAAATTGTGCTTTCTTCCTTAAAGAGAGCAGAGATTAGGAAAGGGCATGAAGGTCACTCTTTTGTCTTTCAGTGAAAAGGAACGGGGAAGGTGGAGAATGAAACTGAAAGGGACCATAAAACACTGTCTTGCTTGGCTGGTGCCGAGGTCAGATGGCCTCTCACCTGCCTGTGGGACACAGGCATGGGGACACAGGCTGCTCCTGGGGAGAGACACCTGCTTACTCCTCTGGTTCCACCCAAGCTGGGCAAGCGGACTAAAGGAGGGGAAGGGGCCTGCCAGCTGTTAAAAGGCAGAAGGCACTTTACTAAGTAATCTTACCCTTTAAAATTAAGTTACAGACCTGATTGCCATTTATCTCCATAATTGCCTTAATTGCCTATTATCTCCATAAAGATTAGCTCAGAAACACTAGTAACCTTGATGAACCCCAAAAATTCTTAATTGCTAGATTTCAAGTGACAAAAGCAAACCTCTGTAAAAACTCTGCTCTTTCTTCGTGCTACTTCCCCATCCTTATAGAAAACATTCCCCAGCTGTCCAGCATCACTACATACATTCATGAGTGTAACATTGCTATAGCTAACAACAATGGAACAGGCAGTTGGTCTGTTCTAGAACCACGCTAAGAGCTTGCACCTTAGGAAATCCATATCCCTCACACATTCATCTCTGTTCTAGGCCTGGATGCTGAAGCTCCCCTTACTCTGGGACATGCCACACCCCAAGACCCTGAGTTGGCAGGAAAAAAGAAGAGGGCTCATGTCCTCCTCTGGCACCAAGGCAAACCTTGGACCAGGTCACTTGGCTTTGCAGCTTGGGTTTTCCATATGTGTGCTGCCTAGCTGACTTTGGGATTTTCAAATTAATCCTACCGTCATCTCCCCAGTGATATTCCAAAGCTTATATTCTTAAGGGATGGGATTTTTGGAAGGGCTATGGTAGACCATCCTCCAAAAGAGAGCACTGTTTGAGAATAACCCTCAACGCCCACCACACACTCCTGTAATAGCTCTGAGAAACTCCTGGTATTGAACCAAGATGAGAATAAGCCTCTGTCCCGTTTTCAGCCTAAAGCTTTGAAAATGCAATGAACTGATGAACCCCAAGCTGCACAGTGCTATTGGGTGGTGTGCTCCTCACTACAGCAGGCTACAACATCAAGGATCCTCAAAAGTGTAAACATAGTCACATACCACCAAGGGCCACTGTCATGGCAGTGCTGTTTCCCTTCCCCTTATGCAAATGGGAAAAAAAAAGAAAAAAAAAAGAAATATGATAGCTGTCTCATCAGATGTTCTGAATCAATGGCGAACAAGAAAAGCTAAACAAGTCATTCTGAAGTTACCTCCTGTGAATAAAACTAATTCAGAATAAGCACTGTATGCCCTTACACCTTCAAGAACATGATGTTCTAGACATGGTGATTCACTTTGGATGAAGGGCAGCAGACAAAAAAAACAAGCATTTCCAGGGATTCAGTGACTGGGAAAATTAAGCAAACAAGCATGCGGCCTTCAACAGAAAGGACAGATTATTCTCCAGAGTCCCACGACAAGCTCTTAAGAGAACAGCTTTCCCCAATTTAATTTCATTTCCCCATTTCATTTTGAGTAGTAACTCGACGACATCTCTCTGTGTCCCTCAGAAACAAAGCAGGGGAGTAGCTGGTCCTAGCATAAGCAAGGAAGACTAGCAAGGGGAGCGCAAGCAAGAGACATGCAGTGCTGGTTAGGCTGTTCTTCTCTGTTGAAATTTTTATCATGGCCAGCATATTGAGTAGTGGCACAGATTAGAAACTCCACAAAAGAAGGCACACACAAATGGCAATATTCCTGTCCCTTTAGCCAAAGTGTAAGTAAGGAGAACTGTCATTACAATAACAGGAGTCTATATATAAATAAAGATATCCACAAATGCAGAGGAAAAAAATACACACACAGACCAACTAAATACTGGATTTTCAGGCTCCAGCTCACGGACATTAAGGTTGTAATCTAACAACTTGATCTCTCAAACTACAGTGGGGGAAGACACACTTGTGAACTGTGTGATTTTCAACATATGTTTCCCTCAAACAACCAGAAAGATAATGGAAAACTGCAAAAATTCCCCTCTGCCCACACCGTCCATAAAAAAAAATGAAGGTGACAGAGCAAAGCCTCAGACCTCAGCTGATTCTGCCTGAAAAGCTGCAGGCAGGGGAAGGAGAGGTCAAGGTAGAAAAGCAGATGGAAAAGCCAGGGCAAGCTTTGCAACACTGCTTTATCACGTCAGCATGAAGGCCCATCGTGCTAGCAGTGACTCAGGGTCACCGTGGCTGAAAAAAAAAATCACCAACTTAAATCATCGTCCCCTCACAGCTTCTGCCCAGCAGGCTTCTGGTTTGTGTGGGGCTGCCTGGGTTGTTGCTGCAGTTTGCAAACAGTTTGTCCATCAGAAAGAGATATCACGGAGAGATTTCACACACACAGACACACACTCACACACACTCTCTGAAATACTTCCCCGACATTAAATACCACCATTCAAAAACAAATCATCACTTCAAGCCACAAGTACTCTCCTATTTAGATAATTTTAAATAGTCCATTAGATTGTAACACAGAAACCGACTCAAACCAGATCAGATTTCCCTATTTCATGAAAGAAACAAAAAAAAAAAAGGCTAAACTTACAGGGCTGTTAGTCCACCGTTTCTCTCTAGCACGCCATACATCATTGAACTGCAATGCCTGAAACAGTAACTTGACCTCTCTGGGAAGGTGGGCGGTATTATACAAGCTGAAACATTAGAAACATGCATAATTACACTGGATATTTGCCACACATTCTTTCATCCGTGAACAAATATGAATGGAAAAGTCACACTGGCACTCCAGGCTTAGATTATGTCCAAACCATCAATTAAGAAGATTTTTTCCTGAGGCCCTGAGAGAATAAACTTTTTTAGGGCAGGAGAAATTTCCTTCAGACTTAAGCTGTGCATGTGTTACAAAAACACAATGATAGTGCTGCCAGCTGAAAGCCAAAACAACAAGTGGCCTACACCAGGGATTTTCAGCTTTCTTGCCCACTGATGGCAACTTAGTCACTTTGTTCTCCTCCAGACCCAATGCACCCATTGATGCAGCACTGCCAAGGATGCCTGCCAAGGCACCAGCTGCATCCCAACACTAATCATCCACCCATTCCTCTTACACACCTGTGCAGTGCCTGCCTGCTCCTCAGCACAACCATGCACCTTTGTCAGACCAAGGACCTTTATCAGAAGCAGTCCATCCATTGGGCTAGCTGGGATGAAAACACTGCTGGAAGGACAAATGGGGCAGGTGAATAAAGAGAAGGCACCCTGGTTGCTCCTGGCTGCACAGCTCACATCACAACTACTTATGCTTATGGCAATATGCCCTTCACACCAGGCATAGAGTGCCCTCTGTATGTAGACTTCCTCTGCCTTCAAGGAACACAGTATTCATCTCTTGAGGTTTGCGTGGCACAACCAGAAGACAATGAAATACTGCAAGCCAACATTCACAGCTGGAGCCTAGTGAAATACACAACACTTTCAGAACTTTCAAGGCTAGAAGATAACACAAAGTGCATGTTGTTCTTAACAGGGAAAAAAATGCAGTTCCCAAAGACAGAAGAACTCTGTACACACCCCTAACTACAGAAGTAATGACTAACTTCTCCTGTTACATTAAGTTCTCCTATTCCTGAATCTCAAGAGCTAGCCACGCTCCTGACCAAGTGAGATGTAGCAACATCTATAGTTGCTGTGATCCTCGTTGGTCTTCAACTTATTTTGATACCAACATCCACATGCTGCTGTCCTGGGCAACTAACTTGCCCATCCCCTTTCCACAATGAAGCACTTCCTGCAATCTTGGTTCAACCCATATAATTCCTGGTGCTCACCGCAAACAGATGTGGAATACACAGTATTTATTTCAGCTAATTCCCCATGCACTAGGGACAATGCATGCATCTGGAACACTGTTCCACCCAAGAGACATGAATTATTCTAAAGTAATTGTTTTTTACTTCAAGCAATCCAGCTCTCCCTCTGTCTCTTCCCCTTCATTATATACTTCCAAAACCTTTGAAGGTTGTAGCAATGCACATAGTGAAGTACCTCTTGATATATGCAAGTCAGATTCTGCAGTTTCCCCTTTATGCAGAATAACCATATATGTCAGGGAACATGAACTGTCACAATGACCACATAGAAAGTAAAAACTTAGGAGCAAAGTTTTTCCACGTTTATCTGAAGTCTCAAGATATGAAAATTGGTCAGTGTAAAGTTATTAAGGCAGTATAAGCAGAACTTACTGGAGATTTCTTTTGTTAGTTTTAAGCCTGCTTTTGCAAGTAGTTGTTTATTCAGAGGCTAAACCCTACATACTATCTTACAGACTTCTGAAAACTGCAGGCAGCTTTGTTTTGAATTTTCTCTTCCATATAACCTAAAAAAAAAAAAATCAATTAAAAGATGACAGAGCAACCCTTTTAAGTCTTACTTAAAGTATCCATTCAAAACGTCTGATCTACGTGACGAAAATACTTTAAGTCAAACAAAAGTGGTTTGCAGCCAAAAGGAAGATAAACTGAGGTGCATTTCAGCACAGAAACTGATACATGGCAAAGATCTGAGTTTGCATCAAATCCTGTTTGGAATAATTTAATTGCCACTATGTAAGGGCAGGAATTTCTCAGGTCTTTTCCAGTATTTGCTTTTTCAGTAAATACAAGAAGGGAAAAGTCAGCATTATAGTTTAAAGATTCCTATTTACAAGTGGTTTGATTACAGCCTTCCCCAAGTCATTCTCCTGGGAAAGAGCTGCTACAGCACAGAGTTAATTAGGGCTTGTCAGTTAAGCTCCTTCTCCTGCTTTGTTCAGAAAACCTAGACAAATGGCTTATCCACTGACAGACCTGGGGGCCTTTCACAAATATTTTGTATTCCACTGCAAGCTTAGGCACATTACATAAACATCTGGAGCACCCGCTAAAAATGTGAACACCTCCCCCTCTGCCCTGCAGTGAGTGTCTTTATGACACTGTTTCATCAGCAGTGACGGAAAGAAAACAATATTGTAGAGGGCTTCAACCCCCCCAAAAATGTTGTAATCTGCAGCTTGTCTATACGTACGTGAGGATTTGGGAGGGAAAAGGGAGGAGGGAAAATTCAGGTGCATAGACAATTTTTCCAATGCTCCTTATCTTTCTGAGAGAAAGAAAGTGCCTTGTATCATTAATAATAAGAGGCTGTTTCCAGAGGGGTTGGAGACTAGACCGCTCTGGGGGAAAATGGTAGTGAGAATCGGGTACGTTCATCTTTTCCCTGGAGTTGCAGTCCAGTTTGGAAGTGTTTTGGGCATCCAGAAGCTAAGACAATGCCAAATCATGCTGGTGTACTCCGATACCACCCCAGACTGACAGCATAGAGAAAAACCACAGTAACTGTACGGAACGTGGGCATCTACAACAGCTCCCAGCTGTGATGACCATGCCAGGGCCCATAATTAATAAACCAGTAGCGCACAACGCAGCAGATACTTTTATACCACATTTCACAACACAGCTGGAGCCAAGGAGCTACTTGCTGTGGGATCCAAGCCGTAAGGAGGGAAAGGCTCACGGTCCTCTCCGGGATGCTTTCCCCAAAGTCCAAAAACAGCAACATCAGCACCTTCAGCTTAGCTGCAGTTCTGCAGGCATCTCTGCAGTCTATCAAGCCTAACCACAGGGCAATTTTTTTACCTATTTGTTTATATTTTAAACCTGTAGAGAAGCTGTACCTTATTGTACATTTCAGCAACTGCAGCTTAGTCACCTCAAAATATTCCCATCACCAAACCAGTGAAACAAAATCTTCCTCTTCACTGCTGCTCCACAGGAGAGCACTGAAGGCTTCTGCTGAGACAAAGGCAGCAGCAGACAACTGGTGTGATAAACTATCATTCACGTTTTATTCTAGTGAGTAATAATTACGTGGTTTATAAATACACAAAATCCATGCACATGTTAAACATGAAAGAAACTGACCTCAAGAGCTGGATGCTCTGAGATCGCATTTCAAAGCAACGCGGTATCATTCTGTTAATCTTTTGGGAAAACCAGCATGGATATTCTGCTTCAGCATGATTAACGCAGGAATTCAAGCCTCTCCATTGTGACCTTCCAGAGAAACCTCAGGGGTCAAGAGTAGCAGCTTGTATGTGTCATGCTAGAATGCTAATATATCTTGTACCATCAACAAAAGCCTTCTGCAACAATAGGACCAACAAGTTTTGGGGGGAAAGGGAGGATCTATGTATATACTCCAAGACCGCCACAAAACATCTTCCACACAACTGTAAGTGAAAAGTTGTTCTTCTAAAGGTAGTTGCAGAAATTTAATATTTGCTATGCAGTTGGAAAAGAGGTTACAGATTTACTTCCATGTTTTATTCTCAACAAATACTCATACCCTGTCAAAACAGCAACAAATAAAAGACTTATTTCTTTCAGCAATAGTTAACAAACAAAATAAAGCAGAGAGAAAGGCTACTTCTTGCTCCGACAGTGGAGAGCTAGGCAGTAGAGGGAGGGTTTGGGTGAAAGGTGCTGAGTTTTTTTCCCCTTAAGCCACACCTCAGTGAATCCTTGGAGAAACCTGAAGAGCACAAGCAAACATTCAGTGACCATGGGGGTTCTTGCCCTTCACACCAAAGTGGCCGTGCTCTCCTTCCCCAGCACCCCTCGGTGGAGCGACCGACAGGGACTTTGCCAGAGGAAGGGACCAAGTGGGCAGGTGAGGAGGCAACATCAGCCACCCTGCCCTGCAAAGGCCCTGGGCTCCATGAGAACAGACGCTGAAGATTTAAACTGAATCCCGCTCAGCTCATTGTGCTTGGTATAAATAGCCTCAGGGTGGCCAGCATCAAGCCCTGAAAAGACAGCATGGGATGAGGTATTTTTCTCCTCATTCTTACCCTTTGCAATCTGAGAAGAGCGAAAGGGGATACCAGCTAGCAAGAAGGCTGCTAATTAATTCCTCCTCACCCAGGCACTGCAAAGCTCCTAGGTGCAAAGTACCTCCTTATCTAGGAACAGTCACTTGATAGCATTTTAAGAAAGAGGCTTGATTCGTTCTGAAAAATGCCATTAAGAGAGACACAATCGTCTCACAAGATCAGTTTGTAACATTTTCCCCTATCAGCAGCAAGAAAAGGTGAAAGAATAACAGCATCACTCTTGCTTGCAGTATTTTAAGCCTGGTTAATTTCCAGAGCACCAATTTACATTGCACAGCGGTTCTGGTGGGAAGTCAGCATGCCACAGGCATAGATGCTTTCAAGAGGACGACTCTACATGAGGAAGAGTCCTTGCATCATCTCTTAGGTGAACAAGCCTTCCTGAAATAAACTATCTCTGAATAAGCTGCCAGAGAGTAGAAAAGTCTCACTGTAAGGGCAAGAGGAGAATGCAGATTGCCAGTTTAAGACACAGGCAGCTAAAATACTTTAAAGCTAAGGAAGGAGGACTCTGTTGTCTTAGGTGCTCAGTTAACCTGGACAGAAGGCTATAAAAAGCTCTTTGGAAATAGCACTAAGACAAGAGGCGAGTCAGACAGACAGAATAATGGAAAAACACCAGTAGACCCCCACAAAGAGAGATTTCTTTAACAGTGAGGATCTCAAGGTTACTGTGACCAGCAATGGTTTGTTTGCCTAGCACAGCTACTCTATTAGTACTATCACAATACAAACACAAGAAGTTCTAACACCAAGAGTTAAACTCCTGGCTGTCAGTAGGGCAGATACAGCCTTAAGTCAAGTATCATCCGAAACACCTGCAGCTCAGCTATAGCCTTTTGGAGTGCCAAAGGGACATGACAATCATTAAAGCTTTGAAAAACAAATCCACCTGCAAACACAAAGACTCATTAATCCAAACAACTTCCATCCTTCTCACTCTATTTATGACTGCGATGTCCCCCATTTTAGCTAGGACACAAAGCATGCAGTCATTTAAATTAATGTTTTGGGGGTTTTGATGAGGCTGGACAAGCTATAAACTTGTGCAACACCCAAAGTAGCTCTAATCTCATCACCTTTTTCCAGTTATGTTTCAATGCTCCCAGCACTATTTCTCTTTTCCCTGCTTCTACCCAGAGCAAAGTGGGAGCCCTCTTCACACTGCATGGGTTTAAGTGGACAACAGGCCAACTGGGCAAACACAAGCAATGGAAAGGATTTTTTACACTGCGTTACCAGCTCCTAGGCACACACAGTGCATGTTGAATGCGCAGCAGATGTGCAGCCCAGCCAGCTGTGTTTTCTCACATCAGTTTTGCATCCCTTTGTCCCCATGCTGAAGCTGCTTTTCTTTCTACTCACTCAGCAATCTTAGCTACACTTTTTCCCCCTGGAAAAAAAAAAATTATAGTTTCTGGTCTTACCACAGGACACAAACTTCATTGAAATATGAGAAGCAAGAATGTGGTACTTGGTTTGAGTCCGAAGACACCTGCAGTTCAACCTTCAGGTGTGCAATTCAGAGCCAAAGAATGGAAATGTCAAGGACCAGACACTTTCTTAAACACACCAGATTTTGCTCTGGGCAAATAATGGGAATACTGTTTGTTTTGGTTTTTTTTTTTTTCTTTCTTTCTTTTTAAAGCAGAAATCCTCCACTGTAGAATACACCACTGCAGGTTAATTTGTTCCTGTGTACAAGCTCCTCTCAGATGAGCTGACTGGCTTCAAGCCCTTCTTTGGGCAGGTAGCCTGGAAGAGGTTGTCGGAGGACCCTGAAGATGCATCCAGGCTGGATCAGGAACACAGGTGACCCAAACCCAAACTGGGTAAGCAGGAATTACACAGCAATCCTCCGGGTGATTACTGAGCATTTCACACCAACTATCAGATCACAAAGGAGAAAAAAAAACGTGTAGGGACTAAACCCCAGTCGTTCCTTCTCAAAAGCAATAAAACGCCCTTTTTAGAGTGTAAATGTGAGGGTGAGTCCTTCCCTACTTGGAATAAACACACTTGTGCACATTCCTTCCTTTTATAGTACATCTCTACTTGGCATCACAAGCTGTTGTGGGATGACTCAGTTTATTACTGATTAACAGCTCACTCCAAGCCTTTTCTGTGTGCTTCAGTCCAGCTCTGCTCGCATGCTGACACCATCAGTTTCTTACGACTTTGCCCTCAGGTGTACCAGACAAATACGAACTCAATAGCCCAGAGCTCACCGTGTACCAAGCAATCTTCTTTCCCCCTCTCGAGAACACAAACCCCACCTGCTCCCAACTATGCAGTCCTGCAGCACAAGCCTTTCACATCCCGGAAAGGCTCTGCAGGCAGCAGAGCAGGGCTGTGGTCTTGCTGCCGTCCCACGTTTCCACACATGAAGAGACTAAACCTGTGAGTCAAGAAGAGGTGTCTGTCCTGTCAAGGGAAGGCTCTGCCCACTCAAGTACCTGCAGATACTTGATAGGTACCAGCAGATGGTAGACAGCTGGACCACCACGCAGTATATCACCCATTAGCTTCTGGAGAGCAGGGCCTGGCCTTCCTGTGTGGGAAGCGGGGGGTGTATGGGGAGGGGAGTAACTTCAGGGTGACTAACAAACACGGTGCTTCAAATCAGGGACCAAGGGAAAAACAAGGTACTCCAGTGTCTTTCACCCAAGTAAAATGTTTGAGTTTTTTTAAAGAAAAAATAATTACCCTTTTCCTATATATTGAAGACAAGGAGTCAGTCCTTCATAAATACTGGGATGGCTCTCTCAAATAGTCACCCAGAGCCATGTCCTGACATGGACAAAAGGCAGCACCCACCCCCACCCAGCAAGCTTTGCTGTAACAGCAGCTGAAAAGTGATGTTATCCAACCGGTACCTCGCTGCCTCCCACCCTGACCCCACAATCACTTCTCAAAGGCAGCTGAGGTCAACACCCCAGTATCTTTGTTTGCCCCCAGCACACAGCCTCTAACAGATGACCCACCGCCACCTGTGCCTGCAGCTCCTGCTTCTCCCACCAGCCCTGCCACCCACACGGGCTTGTACACACCTGCCTCTACAGCAACATCCTACCTGCCTCCCCCAGGGAATGAGGGGATCCCAAGCATAGGATCCCACCCCTTTCTCTCACTCTTCTCCCGCAGCATGGTATTTCCAATAAAATATTTACAAACACACACAAGATGTGCACGCTGCCAAGTCCTACCCAGGGGTCTTACCCTACTGCATATTTGGATGGCACAATGAGTGCCCCTAAGCCTTGCCCTTGGCAGAAGCCCCACGAGCGTCTCCATGGCCTCTCAAAGCCTCCAAAGGCCAAGGCAGAGCTAAGCACACACAGACATCTTTCTGAAATGAAGGCAAAAGAGGAGGCCAAGAGACAAGTCGCTGCCAACGCGGGAAGCTTCTTTGCTGGTTTTAGAGTTATATCAGGAGATAAAGCTAAAAGACTACCTTCTGGACATCTGTATGCAACTACTGGCACACCTGGTCTGATTTCCAAATATGATCTCTAACAATCCATGCAGGCTGCTCTATGAAATTAGCCATGCCAATCCAAACCAGAAATCACTCCTGTGTCAGGAGCACTGGTAGTCCCTACACATATCAGACAATATTTACATCCACATCAAACCCGCAGTTTGGCAAAAAAAGTTAATTCACCCAAGAGTGCTTTGATCCTGTGACAAATCATTTCCTCATTCAAGTTGAAACAACACAAAGGACTTTGGACACGAACCAGCTGTCACCCTTGTGTTGTGAGCTGGCACTAAATCCCACACAGCCAGAGAGGAAAGATTTAGGTGGTGGGAAGGGAGCAAATGGTCCATTTTCATTCACAGCATGCAGGGAGCTCCTTCTGGAGAAGGGATTCCTTCTCTTAGTACCTATCTGATGCAAGCTGACACACCAGGGATCCACCAAAACTCACAAACACGACAAAGCAGCTGCAGGACACATCGACAGCACTGAAGTATAGGAAAACCTGCTGGATGTACTACAACCAGGGGGTTCAGAGGAGGTGGCTTTTCCTTGCTTTGCTCTCCAAAGGATGCTTAGACACTGACAGATCTCCAAATGCAATGACCCCTTTGCGACCTTTGGGGCTGAGCCCAGTGAGAGAGAGAAACAAGAAGCAAGCTTAACAAAGATCTGAGACAGCAGTTGGGAGAAGTGAAGGCAGGGTTGAGGTTTAATAGCCATCTCCTTTTGTCCTGTTTAAAATGAAGCATTCACACACTTACAACCTAAAGGAAAAAAAAAACCCACACCAAAAAAACCTGATGCTAGCAGACTGCTTTCGACATCCTCCCTCAGATGTTCTCTCAGAACAGATATATTCATATTTTCCTGTGTTTCTACTAGCAAATATAGCACTTGGCAATTACAAAGAAATGCAGCTCGGGGCAAAGCAGATTAGAAGCATAACTTGCTACATAGTTCTGGTATGATGAACTCTTTATTAAAAAACATTATTAATTCAAGGTGTTAAAAGAAACAGTCAACAGAACTAAGTAAGTAGTTTCCTCCAGTCTCCATCCTCATTTCAACTGACGCGTTTTATTACCAGGCTTTGAAAAACTGATTCTACAATCTCCTTGAATTAACAGACCATCATACACAAGCCAAAAAGAAGCGACTGACTAACCCTTGAGATGCTTTTGATGTTTATTAACTTATTTTTACTACAGGTGGCATAACACTGAACTCCTGAAACTCCTCCTTGTGGCAGACTTGTTACCCTTCTGTTATTTCTTCTTAAAACAAGTTTTGGTGGCCAGGCAACCTTAGATGTGCTGCTTGACCTGCCACCTGCCTAGTTCCAACTGGATCGGTATCTTCGAACTTAGCAGCACAAAGGCATCAACTTGATAAAACTCATGCCTGGCGCTTTGAACTGCCGAATGCCACATCCAGAGCTGACATTACTCAGTCTCTCATGGGGCTCTGTTGTAATGCAAATAGCGCACAATCCCCAGACACAAAAAAGTCATTAAACTGGAATTAGGAGTTATAAGTAACAGGCAACCTGAAGGAAAAAAATCAGGGTTAAAAGGAAGAAAGATGTACAAAGTTAAAAAAAAAAAAAAAGTAGGAGATGGCTGTTTGCCATTACACTTCAGCAAACATAAGGAAACACGGGTACAAGGGCAGAACGGCTCTGTGGCAGGTAGCCACCACACAGGTTCAGCCCACTTTCCTTCCCCAGTGCAAGGCACACACTCAGGTCACCCTTCCCCCCCGCTCCCCCCCAAGCTGACGGACTTCCCCACCTAGGCCTGCCCTAGGTTTAACTTTTCGTCCTCCTGCTCATCCCACTGGTCGCATCAGTTGTCAGACGAGGCTAACACCAGCAGCAAGCCAGCTCTGTGTGCGACCTGGAGCCAAGGCCGGCCCATCTCCGGCCAAGCTCCCCAGCTGCTGACCAAACAGGGAACAGAACAAACCGGGCACGAGCAGAGGAAATGCTCACGTGGTATTAGGTCAGGAGTTAAAATATCTGTGACCTGCAACTTCTATCATGAACGGGACTGACGAATGCCAGAGCCACACAGAAGAGAAACTCATTTACCAAAAACAAAACAAAAAACCAAACCAAAAAACACCCCCATCCAGCCTCTGATGCTATTTCTGTCACTCCAGATAGACAGCAAGACAAAAGTAAGAAGGGCGTCCTCTGTTCAAACAGAAATTAAACCTTGACTTAAAATGAAGTTTTCAAGAAACAGTTGATTAAATGGATGGAGCTACTGGAGACTTCCTACATCAGAAAGAAGCTCAGCATCTCAGTCTAGCAAGATGAATATTATCCTTTTTTCATGAAAATAAAGGCAACTAGGAGCTTTCTTCACCTATAACTCCATCTTCAGCATCAGCCCTACCAGTACCATGACCATCATTCACCTCACACAACTT
>VXBH01006419.1:0-30177 GCA_013400035.1 Rynchops niger
TCTGAAGATTCTGTCATTCTGTGCTTCCAAAGGGTCCTGAACATGTTTGATATCCACCAGAGAACTGGGTTCAGTGTTTAAGTTTGGCTACTTTTTCTCAGAAATTCAGACAGGAGTACTAATAATATCCTTTTTGAAGGGCAGCTTAGAAAGCTTAAATTCAGTTTCCTTGTTGCCCTGGGATAATACAAGTATTATATCTATTTTTTATTTTTTACTTTCCTGCAGAGTGCTTTTGGTAGCTCCCAGACAAATTGCCCCAGTTGGGTAATTCTTCATCATCGTGTTGAACACGTGCTACTTGCAGAACTTAGTATGAGAGCAAAGGGGAACACAACTAGAAGAAAACATAAGCTTGGAGACCAAGCAATCTTTTCAGTTTTTTCTGCAGTCCTGTTCCCCAGCGTTAGTGGCTGTGGGGCGGTTTGTGCTACACATCCCAGGCAACAGTGACAGAAGGGCTTGCGTAGTAACAGAGGACTTCTCGTTCCAAAGGGCTGGAATAAGCCCGCACAGAGACCACTCTAGGAGGAGCCAGGGAGATTCCTTACACTTTCCTCAGCATTCAGCTTGTGCCTGAGGGAAAGCAGAGTGGTGTAGTCATTGGGGATACCAATCTGTGATTGCATAAACAAGACTCCTGAACACATTCCCCGTTAGACTGGTATATAATGTACTAGGATAATTCAAGTGTGCTGGAGGTGGAGAAGTTTGCCATGACCATAGAGTAATGGTGAAAAAGAGAGGAAGAAGTTGTGTTTTCTAATAAAAGAAAAATAATATTGATTAAAAAGTGCAGTGCCAACATAGTGAGAAAGTTATGTGCCTAAGTTCTGGATATTCTAAAACAAACGCAAAAAAAATCAGTGCTATAGGATTTATCATTAATTAACGCTCTAAAATTACCTCCCTAGTTTGTCTATTACATTATTCTTTCTTTTGATGGTTGGGTATCATTATATTCAAGACCACAAAAGTACTATATCAAGTTCTGCAATAACAGCAGGTTCTCTGGGAATTCTGTATTTGCAAACTAAAAGAATTTCAAGTTACAAAGGTGTAATTTATTATTAGAAATTAACCCTTAATTTGCTACAACTCAGGTAATTTCAGAACATCAACATTATTTTCTGGTTAATTTTAAATTTGATCTTTGTAATCTTAGGGAGAGAATTATGCAAATTTTGTCTAGAAACCACAATATAAGTTATAACTTGACTTTTTTGCTTCTCTTTAGTAGGATTTTTGCTTTTGATCTCAGCTGGACTATGAATTGCTTAAGACTTTGCACACAAAACTACCTCTTTACCAGCATCTTCTAGAAATTGAACAGCATGCATATTTTTGAAGGACCTTGCTCTAGTCTCACATAAAATCACTGTAAACCGCTTGTGATTCAGCATGCTTCTTCACTATCATGCCTACAAAAAGAAAGTCCCTGGTGTACTGAGGTAGCCACCTGTCATGCTGAATAGCTTTGTTTTACTCTTCCCTCCCCTATCCCCTTTTTGTTCTATTTAATTCCTTTGTTTCTCTTAAAAATTTCAATTGTGTGGGTTTTTTTTTTTTTTTTAAAGAGAAGGAACTCTCTTCCTTACTGTGTACAAAACCTAGCAAAATACTTTCATTTCCTGGCCGAGGTACAGTGACAGTAAGAATAACAAATCATTAATAATGTAAAAAAATCTATACTAATATTAATTGAATTATTTGTAGGTTTTATTAATGTAATCCAGGTCAAAGCAATCCCTAGTCCTACCTTGTTATGTTGGAGAACAGCTCTTTGTGTTTCCTGCCTAAGACACTTGTACATGCATAAAAGCAGCTATGTGGAAAACACATTCTTCAAAATGGCTGAATGTGAGATCTGCATAAAAGGAAAATAAAAAATCAAGAAACCTAAAATCACTTTCACTGCCTCTAAGGTCTTTATGAAATATTGCGCACGAAGATTATTAAAGTGATGCCAATAGCAGGTATAGCCTTGGGGTCATTCTAATTGACCGAGGACAGCTTTCACATTAGAGACTTTAAAATATGAAGTTCATTAATGTTTGCCTTCAGAGTCTGTGTATGAGACGCCCTAGATGCTAACGTGGAAGCACAGGGAGGATGAATATGTTCACACGTTCTTGTCTTTGGCTACAATCTAACAGTCTTGTTTCTCTCAATGCACCAACACAGCAATACGCAGTCACGGTGAGGTCACTGGACCGGAATCCTCACGTGACTGTTAGTAGAATAAGAATTATGACCCATTACTTTTAAACCCTGGACTTTTTCAATATTTGAGTTATAAATAATAATTAGTTTAGTCTTTGTAGGCTGTAATAACCCTTTGTCACTATTCAGTTTGGAGGTGATATTCAGCATGCTGTGGAGATTCCCTAATAGAAGTTGAGGTTGCAGAAGAGTTCAGCACCAAACTGTCATTTTGCCCCATATGAATTAGTAGGAACGGAGGAACAAACCTGTGCATATCATGCTGTCAATTCTGCACAAAAGGTTCTGGAGGAGGTAGCACAGTTCTGTGGTGATACTGTGTTGGTGGGTGGTTGGTTGGTTGGTTTGTTTCTTTCTTTTACCGTAGTGAGAAACACTATTTATTCCCTTATTCAGAGCATATATAAGAAAACAATCTCTTCTAGATCTAGCTAGAAGTTGAGGATTTCAGGTAGATTACAGTCCTATGCAACTGGAAAGGGAGAGAACACTCTTTCCAGACTGTCAGACAGAGAGTTGAGCCATGGAGATTTCAATCTCAGCACTTGATTCATTTTGTGAAAATAAAAGGGCCGCAGAGGTGCGTATGAACAGATCTTCAGACTTTCTTTTGATTTGCTTCTCAGTTTCTGTGATAATGAAAAGCTCTGTGAAACTGTTTTGGTTTCGGCAGACTGTAAGCCGTATTCTTTATTTGTCCTCCAGTCCTTCTTAGCACAAGAGGTTCTATCACTCCTGTCTGTAAAGAGGAGAGGTCATGTTTGCTCCTTAAAGTCATTGGTGAAGAATAACAGAATAGATTGGAGAAGCTAGAGAACTGGAAGAAGAATAGAGAGTACCAGAAACATTTTATTTCTGTTTTTTAAATGAGAAGTAAATGAATCCAATGTCCTGCCAGCATACAGTGATGATAAAGGTTTCTAGGGGAAAAAATGTGAAGCCAGACTTTTTTCTCTATGGAAGGATATAGGCCTATGCAATGTGAAGACCAGAATCTCTTCAAAGAAGTTCATGTAGTCAAAAACTCTCTAAACTTTATCTTTGGCTTCTATTTGACATTAGGGACAATGCTGCACGTTCCTTTTCACTATCTTGTTATTCAGCCAGTCCGACTGACTCATGCATTCATTAACCTCTCTGAAAGAACTGTTGCTGTATACATGGCTGCCTCCCATCTACAGGGTGAGAGAAAGAGAGATTCCCCATCATAAGATTAGGGCTGAAACCAAAGGACAATAAAAGGATCAGCTTCAGCAATTCAACTGGGGATGCACTTTGGGTAATTCAGCTAGAACTGTCTGGTATGTTAAACCAGCTTTTGAAAAGTTTGGATCCTACCCGTGTCATGAAATCTCAGCTAAACTGGGGCAGACAGCTTTCTTGAAATCAGAAATGGTTAACATATTCAACTGAATTTACTTGGGAAAATGTAGAAGCTTGTCAAAGTCTGGCTTCTCTTCACAAGTTCAATTCTAAATAAATACATGCTGTATAAAATAAGATGCATCACTAAAATTATGCTATTTCCATAGTAATTTTACTCAAAACTTGTAAAATTTTAAGAATCGAAATTGATAACTGAAACTGTTCACTCTCTTTTTTTTTTCCCAAGTTCTCCCTTTTGTGAGAATAAAATTATGGCTAAAATTTCAGTATATTTACTAGCGCTTTAGTTTTTTTGAAACTCTGATAGAATCCTCTTGCTTTTTACAAAATCTCTGGAGAAAAGGGAAAGAACAAATTAGACTAAACAGAAGTTGAGAAAAAAGAATATATTTAACATTGTGTATTGGTTAAAATAACAGGAAAAAATAATAACTAATAATGTTCTGAATTGAAAACTAGCTCTGTGTCTCATTAAAATCTTAACTGCTTTAGGCTTTCCCTTCTCTCACCTGCCACCCACTGATGACCTATGAGTCACCAACTATTCCAGCTTCATCTGAAATCTTTATTAAATTATTTTAAACCCTAAAGCCCTGTGTGATAAAAAAAAAAAAGAGATCAGCTTTATACTTTTAAATTATAAGATTATCTGTAGATAACAGAAATAATAGTTTTCCGTGTACATATCTGCATGTATATATGTATTAACATCTACAGTATTGGTAATTATATAGTTTTAAAGCTCATAAATTGAGTAAATTATGAAAAATGATGAAATTTAGCTCATTACAGTTCACTACTCATAACCAACCCTTTCAGAAAACAACTAGAGGACTTTCAGATTTACTCAGAGTATCAGCCTCTGGGCAGCAAACAAAATGTTAATCAGGAAATACATTTCTTCCTAAATTTTTTTATTGATGGTAAGTAGAACTCAAAATGGCTATTGATTTAAAATTATTTTTATTCAATAACATAGAATAATACTAAAGGCACTGTTTTGTCAGTGTTTTTCTCTGTTAACAAGAGCTTGGCCTTAGTCATTGCCTAAATGCTCTCCACAATTACATGTGTAGGTAACTACCTGTCATTTGTCTCACTAAGGCACAGATAACATCTCTGTGAATAATTGCGAGGTCAATGAAACTGAGTCTGTTATTGACCTCATGCAACTGCTCACTGAAGGCAACTGGACCTGGATGTGTCAAAGGGTTGGCGAGGTTCCTAACCATTTTACTATCAGAAAAATTAGAGATCCGTTGTAATGCTGCTTGGCTTCTGTTGTGTGTCCTGAAGAGTAGTCATTGTGAGTACCTACCTCCAGGAGAGGTTTTGCAATGTATGTTCTGTAGTGGGAAGAAATTGCTGTTAGTTCTACTGCAGCTCAAGAGGGACATATATAAGTCCACACCCCGTTCACATGTACCCTTCACACGTAATCTGCACAACAGGACTGCTGTTCACATGCAATCTGCACTAATGGATGCTTAGGTGCCTCATTCAGCATTTCAGATTTTATTAATTTTGCTAGCCTTGTTAATTATTCTAGTGTATCATATAGGAAGTTAAGTCATTTAGCCATTAATTAGGTGTAATTTCATTACCCTCCCATGTAGCAATGCGTCTAAAAGGTAAATGCTGCAATATTTAACTCCTTGAAGTCATACTGTGAGTTTGTGATGGAACACAAAATACATCCAGGCCTCCAGAGCACTGTTCAGTCATTTAACTTTCTGACTAACTTCTTTACCACCTTGTGCTAGAATATGGGCTAGTGTAAGTGCAAATCAAAATTCTCTCCCCAAATTCAGAGGATGAAGGAGCAATACTTGAAATGAACAAAAGACCTGATGGGCTACAGCAAATAGTCAAAAGAACAATATCAAAGTGGCTGATGCTTTACAGTGTACACAAATAGTGTGATATGACGCAGGGAATTATATTGGGGTTTAGGCTCCTCTATGATGAAGCTCTTGCTTAAGTTCAAGCATATGAATAATCTTACATAAATTATTTCAGATTTGTTAAGTTTCATTTAAGCATGTGACTAATAACTCTCCTAGGTCAGGACATTAATCATGTCTGAATGTCTTCGTCAATAGGTAAAGATGATCATTCAGTGATGGTCACTTTGTGAATATGTTTTTACAACTCCTTTAAGATACAGATCTATGTCACTGATGGCTTGTATGATGGTAAGAACAGTTGAGAAGATCAGTGCTAGTACCAAAATATAACCTTTTTGCTGCATGAACTAGACACACTGTCATACCAGTAAAACTTCTTCCTCTTGTTTAGTCCGAAATGGAATTCTGTCATGGTATGCACCTTTTCTTTCTTTTTTTCTCTCTCTCTCTCTCTTTTTTTTTTTTCTTTTCTTTTTTTTTGATAATTAAGTGGAACCAAATGTGATTCAGCTTTGCTTTTTAAGATAACCTTTACTTAAGGCAAATCTGCACTCTGGTCAGCTGTTAAGGCTACTTTCATTATGTCTATTAAGAGGGAATGAAACCATTGTGACTTTTTTTCTCTTTTGTGTTTCTCTTCCTACTTATTTTCCTCTCTCTTCTCTTTATACAATTAAGTACCTCCTTTTTATTTCTTAGTTCTTTTTGTGTTAACTTCCATTTATACCTTATCCTGCTTTTGTTTCCTACGTAATATATATAGACATTTTGCCATTTCTCTCTCTTTTTTTTTTCTCCCCACTTGACCGATCTTCTCATTGCCTCTTGCAGAATGAAAATATATCACCTCCATATCTAGAAATCCTCAGAGATTTCTCTAGAAAACCTTCATGCCTATTTTTGGGTCCATTACAGAGTCTCTGTTCCAAACCTATTTTGCGTTTTATTGTGTTTGCTTGTTATGCTAAAAGCTAAAAATCCCCACATGTGTCTGTCATAACAACATTTTCATGTAAACACAAATCTTAGGACTAGTTGGTTTGATAAAGATTGATTTAAAAAAAAATAAATAAAAAAAATCACAGAACATCTGTAAAGCTACATGCATTTTTATAAAAAGAAGACACATAGGTTTTATATATCTCTATCAGAGAAATATCTTTTAAGAGAATGATTATATATCTGCTTTAACAACCTATGTGGAAAAAAAAGTAGATTTCACTGTAGATATACAATTATAAATAATTAGAACACAGTGAATAATGGCTCCAGCCTGGTGCTGAATCATGGACCTCTCTTTCCTTGAGGTAGATCACCAAAACGTAGTGTTTTAAAATTAATTATTTGCAAAGGTCAACAAAATAATTTATGGGACATTTTATGCAGATCAAAGAACTTTTGGTCCTTTTCTAAACCTGTAATAATGTAGATCATCTCAACTGCTGACCTTCAAAAGACCATATTTGACGTCACCAAGTTCTATTGAAACGACTGTCTGCTCATTATGTTCATAGCACAATGAATTTTCTAATCCTCACACCTAAACAGATTACATTGTTATCTAGTAGATGCTTCCCTTTCCTTTTTATAAGCACCTTGTCAGACACTAAGTATTATTGGGGTAGAACATCTTTTGCTGTTCTTCTGAAAGCCAACTATAACTTCTCCTTATGAAGTAATAGAGGGGATCAAAAAAGAAAAAATCTACAGGATTTCTTGAGTAGAAAATGTAGAGGAAGGACGGGGGGAAGGGGGTGCTGCTGTTCTCACAGAAGGATGAGTATGCAGATGAATGACCAAAAATGAAGACCTGTAGTTTCCTGATTTTTTTTATTCCTGGAAGAAAGGAGCCTACTACTTGTCTCTCTTCACTGTGCTTCCCCCCCCCCCCCCTTTTTTTTTTTAACAGCTTCCATTTTCTGTCTCTGAAACAAGATTTGACACATTAATGCTCTTTAATCCTCTCTCTACTATTCTTGTGCTCTAGTTCTCCACAATATCAGACAAACTCCTGTGTTTCTTAGTTCAAAATCTAGCTCAGTTGCCTAAGAGTGACCTTTGGCTTTTACTGTGTTCCCAGGACTCTTTAACAAATTTGAATATTATTCTGCAAAGCTCTTTGATTTAGGCTGAGGTTATTCCAACAAATAACACACGGATGCACAAGTCCTAATAAAAATAATTGGAGGCTGGGGGAAGATATGGATTCATTATGTTGAAATTATCTATAAAGCTATTTAGATACAAAAATAACAAACCAAATGGGTCTATAGTGATAAATCTGTCTTGTGCTTGTCAGTCAAACTCACTGTACTTGTCTGCCTTCCAAGAAAAAAAAAGCTTTAAAAGCAATAACATCTTTTAAAATAACAAGCAGAACGAGTACAGCATTTAAATTCACGCAGTCTATCTGAACAAGTAACGCAATATTTCCTTAACTATAGTAAAGCTAAACTAGTGACAACCCACAGATACGGGCAGTTGGTGAGTGGGTAGCACTCCAGTACACTCATGCCTGAGGAGTAATTGCACTGTAATTGGTATTTTTTGCTTTCACCCTCACTTACCCAGCTTCCAGCAAGTGGATACTTTTCTCCCCCCACACACTCCTCTTACCTGACATGGACTGGGTGAGTGCAGACAACTGAGAGAAATTCTAAAATGCTCCAAAGAAAATTAAACTTTTCTCTCAATACTTTTAACAGGAAAGACGTATCTGTTTTGTTCTTGTAAAGATGAGATGTCCCAGTATGAAGCATTTATGAATTGTCCAAAATGTACAATGCTGACCAAGATCTCTACGGTCATCTCCTTTTATCCCACAGTAATTGCCTTCTTACGTAGAATCATCGTCTGGGTTGGAAGGGAACTTTAAAGGTCATGTAGTCCAATACCCTTACTTGTCAGTAACTTTGTACCAAAGGACAGTGTAAATAGTGACACTGTACCAAAGGACAGTGAAAATAACTCCTGTGCTATGAGTTAGCAAGCAATCTCAGGTCCTTCTCCTATCTGTATTGGGGGATTTTGTTTCCAAAATATATCATGCTTTTTTCTGAAAACATCCTACTCACCAGCCCCTAGGGTCATGTTCACAGTCTTACTCAACTGTTACATAGTAGGTAGGAAGAATCATGTGGAACACATTTGACTTTTCTGTGGAAAGGCTTGGCATAGTGACCAGGGAACACTGTAAAACTACATTTGAATGTCTTTTGAAGCCTTCAACATTTTGCCTTGAACTCCCCATAAAAGTAATTTTTTCACCCATAGATCTCTCCATTCTGCTGTCACATCAATGAATCTGCCTGGCTGATATTTTGCAGGGGAAGAGTCTGGGCTAAACTGTGTTCCTCTGGCTTTGTTATGGCCTCCTCTTCAAGGATCTGAAAATAAAATTTCTATCCAATGCTAGTTCTTCTGAAGTTGTGGAAGTCACTATTCTGAACTTAGACTAGATTAAGTTTTGCTCACCTCTCCAAATTTGAGACTGAATCTATGTACAAGACCAGTTACCTTTGATAGCAAGGCTGATTTGACTTTTTTGTGTGTGTTTGTAACACAGCCAGCTCTGTTCACTTTTAGGTGCAGACCAGGGACTTCCCAACGTTTAAGTATGCGCCTACGCTATCTGTATTAGAGGTGCTCTCCCCAGCACCCTGGCAGAAAACGGGAGTGGCAGTCAAGGCCACCTGTCAAGCACTGCTATTTTTAATGTCTGTACAACTATTTTGCAATATTTGATCAGAGTTTGAAATACTGTAAATCAGAGTTTGCAATGCACAGATTAATTAAAGCACTTCAAAAAAAAGTCAATAGTATAGATTGACGCTACCCAGGGAAAATGTCGGCTCCTTACTGAATGAAGCAATGCAGTTAGGCTAGCAATTGCAGAGACTGTATAACTACAGTAAAATAAACAGCATGCTGCAGAAAATATAGCCAGCCTTACTTTAATGCAGTACTAAGCATTACAGTTGTTGAGACTAGTGTTGCCCCGAAGGCATATACGTGCAGTACTGTGTCTTTTAGTAAAAATTGGCGACATTGTGAAGAGCATTACAGAAAGCAGACAGGACTGTTGGTTTTGCCTATGCAAAATGGAATTCTAGTGAAATTCACTTAGTGACATCTAGAAATTTAGAAAAAATACATCTATTTTAGATATATAAATTCATATACACACACACATATATATAAAGCAAATGAAGCTGTCCAGACAAACATAAAACTGCACCAAAGGTGATAGAAAATTGCATCCTGAATATTTCTCTGACTAAGCCAGTAAGACGTTGGTTGAAGAAACAGAAAAGCAGACAAATCCATGGGAGAAAATGGGAATAGACCAAAGACCTTACCTGGATGTGTTATATTTCATAACTGCCTGTCAAGTTTTCTAGGAAAGACCATGGTACCAAGTATGTCCACAGTCAGTGCGATATGACACATGAACACACTTTTCCTAGCAACTGAGCTGTTATTGCTGTGGTGCTTCAGAATTGCTGATGGTGGTTCAAAATTCAGTATGTGTATATATTCTTGAAGAAAATAAAAAAACAAATATATTCTTCCTCTCCAACTCTTCAAAAGACAAATCCAAAACTACTGTAAAACTTAAGACACAAATAAATCAGTTTATTATGTGGTTTTCTTTGATATCAGACACTGCTTGCTGCTGGGAATATTCTTTGACAAAGGATTGATCATAGAAGAAATGAAAGATAGATATTGAAAACTAATGAGATATTTAAAAGTCATCCTTCCTTTAATTAAGAAATAGAAGGGTGAAGATTATGAAGAAGATGGGTGCCGCCATCCAGCGTGACCTGGACAGGCTGGAGAGCTGGGCAGAGAAGAACCTAATGAGGTTCAACAAGGACAAGTGTAGGGTCCTGCACCTGGGGAGGAAGAATGCTAAGCACCAGTATAGGTTAGGGGTGGACCTGCTGGGAAGTAGTTCTGAGGAGAAGGATCTGGGGGTCCTGGTAGACAGTAAATTATCCATGAGCAAGCAATGTGCCCTTGTTGCCAAAAAGGCCAATGGAATCCTGGGCTGCANCTTTACGGTGAGGGTGACAGAGCACTGGAACAGGCTGCCCAGGGAGGGTGTGGAGTCCCCTTCTCTGGAGATTTTCAGGACCCGCCTGGATGCATTCCTGAGTGATGTGCTCTGGGCAATCCTGCTTTAGCAGGGGAGTTGGACTAGATGATCTCTAGAGGTCCCTTCCAACTCTAAAGATTCCGTGATTCTGTGATTTCAGTATCCATGAAGTAGGGAAGTAAAAACACCTATAATGTGAATGAAAAATATCTGTAATGGTCATGATCTGATTGCTAGATTATTATATTTCTATTAGATTATTTCTATTCAATTTCTCTTAAGTATTCAGTGCTGGTAAACTCTGGTCCTGTTGGTTTCAGGAACACAGTGAGGTCAATACTCTGTTCTTTAGAAATGTATCCCTACAAATTTTGTCTGTGCAAGTTTGTCCCGTTTTCAGGAAAGGTCACACTTTATCTCAAGATCTCATGATAGTAGAGAGTTCATGACTCAGTTCGTAAATGTTTTGCAACAAAACCACCGCTGCCACCAACAAAAAGCCTCCACTTCAGCTATTGTGACGCGTTATTTTTATTACCATCCAAATCTGAAATAGTTGTTGAGAATGGAAACCAGTTACATAAACTGTATTTTAAGAGTTTTGTTGAAATTCTGTGTTGAATTTTTTAAAAAAAATAAATAAAATCCATATTTACAGCAGTCACTTGCAAATTTCTACGTATTATTGTTATGGCTTCAAAGTACCAGCCATAAAATATTAATCTCTTGTGTACAGCGAATATGTTAAGTGTCACAGCTTTAAAAGGTAATTTTCAAAAACAATTGCTGTCTTCTATTATCATGTGTCACAACAAGTAAGTGTGTATATACAAAGTACGCCAGTCCATCCTTATATATTAAAATATTAAAGTTCTGTCATGCTGCAGCATGCTTTCGAAGTTGTAGTAGAAGCAGCAATAGCAAGCTGTAATCTACAGAAACCATAGAATAAATATATTTTTACAGTCTTAGTTTGACAACCATTTTTAGTTTTCAGGAAGCAGCACCAGGAAAAGCAAAATTTAAGTATAAATATATATTAAACTTAATATTTAAGTCTTAGTACTTGCATCAGTATAAAGTAAAAAAGGTTGCAGGCATGCATCTATTATTGGGAGCAAACTAACAAGTTGAAAACTTGTTGAAATATTAACTTCTAAATTACAGTTCACTTTGCGCTTCATTTTAAATAACGGTGTTAAACTTGGTAGGATTATGTAACATAGGGTACAAAAAATATTATGGGATCTAATGAGTGGAGCAAGATAAATTCAAATAATATACATAAGGATTTAATTATAAAGTTGGTTAATTAATAGAACTAGCTATCAATTCTCTTTATTTTTCATAAGACCAAGTGATTTTTTGTGCGTGTATGTGTGTGTCAGCCTAGTGGACAATTAATGTAACGGTCATAATACTTTATAGTCAGGTAATGATGGTATGTTAAGAGTCTCTGATGTTGACTTCTGTGTTACTGAAGTTGGCCTGTGTATTATTGCATATTTACACATCTAGAGTGAACTCTTATACTCGACAGATATGTATTTGACAGGAAAGGGTTCAGGAGAGGAATCATTGCACCTGCTAGATTTGTGGAATTGCAGGCTGCAAGATTGTTTTTCAGTTGTCTGTGGCTTCTAAATAACAAGAGGTTACTGAGATAGACTATTAACTGCAGTAGTTTAATGTCTTTGAGAACTGTACAGTAGCTTATTCTTCCTTTGAGAAGGGACTACTTCCGCTGTAAGCAACAAACAAGAGCAAGAATGTGTGATTAATCATGGAATATGTTGTTTCTGAGCCCCATTGTATCTGTTGCATACCTGAGCCTCTTGATTTGTTAGAGTTCGGGAGATCCATGGAGAACTGGTCAGCTTTGAGTAGATGGTTCTGACACGCTGGGCTTCTTCCATTTCTTTCCCTCAGATAAACCCGTCTAAATTAGTATTGGCATTTAAAGGTCATAGAATGTAAAGGATGTTGACTCCAACATGCTAGCTCCAACACAGGTTAAGGACAAATTCATGTTTTTCTGCATTTTGGCTTTCAGTCCTTCTGCCCCATAAGGAACTCCTCATTCTGTGCTATATGTCTGAATTTTCTATAAAGTGTACTGAGAAAGTAAATATTGAAGAATGGGATTCACAGAAGTTCATAAACTTAATAGACAACTTCCCAAACTCATCTGTGAGAAACAGCAAAAGGAAGCGTCTAGAAGTCTAGCTCCAGTTGACAAGGAAACAACCATTTCTCCATGGATTCTCATGTAGGCTAGGCACCCAAGCCATGTGACTTTTCTCTCAACTATAGATACTTATATTCCTACCATACTGAAACTAATAGTTCAATGAAGAAGGTGTCTGGCCGGGAGACAGAATGTACTCGAATGCAGTCAACCACCCTGTTCTATTTGGAGTCCTGATTCCTATACTATTTTGATTTCCAAGGTAATGCCCTAAAGATCTAGGATTTGGTCTGTCTTCTAGCTTCCTTTGAAGCTTTTCCGCTTTGAATAAGTAACTAGCAATACACTAGAGAAAGGATGAATAAATAACTAGCAATACACTGGAGAAAGGGCGTACAGTTGACTGTCTTCTTATTCTAGGTGAGTCTGTATTACAGGACTTGCAGAATCAATCTCTCATTCATTCTTCTGATAGAACTAGAGCAAAAGAACAGGAACATGTGAGCAGCATGAGGTCAATGCACAGGGAGACAGAATTTTAATGCAGAGATACTCAAATAAAATCTAAACTACCTAGGGTGCAGGCTGCAGTCTGGCTGCAGCAGCCAAGGGTTCTGTTCAGGCCAGTGTTTTCAGTTATTAACAGGGTGAGCATCTACCACAAAACACTCTCTAAAACCAGCTCACTGCATTGGAGAGATGGTGATCACTTACTTCAAAATCTGAGCCTTTTCTAATCAGTCTTGGAAGCCAAATTGCACACAACCTAATGCTCCTTTGAGAGGCTGGCTGGGTACCCTGGAAGATCCCAGAGCTGGTGAGCTGTAGACGTTTTGGTGTCTTATTAAACTAATAAGCTGATGTCTAAATTGACCCAGAATTTAGTTATGAAGTGAAAAACACACCTGTTGTATCACTTGCCACCAAACTAAGAGCAATGCTATTAATCAAATTTAATAAAAACTTGTCAGCAGTGAGCAGCAATCAATTGACACCAAAAATTAACACTTGTCTGAATGACTCATACAGTAACTTCAGCATTTTGCTCTGTGCTTTAGGAACTAATGACATAATCATATATAATTACTTTAAATATTTTATAAACTGCAGTGAATTTCTTAATGCTGTTTGCTAATTATGCAATATAATTTTAGGAAAATTTCATGGATGTTGTAGTATAGCTAGGTTGAGTCATTTGTCGCTACAAGATCATAGAGAAATCCTCACTCCTATAAATAGAGCCATAGGCATTATGTATACACTGTGTCTTTTTATTTAGTGATTTTTTTAAGTACCTGTATCTCTAGTTACTATTGCTTTTTTGATATATAATAGTATAAATGTTACTTTATCTGAATACTAAATAGTACTGGCACCAGTTAGAAACATCGTGCTTCAGCTATAGCAGAACAATGAGCCTTCTAAAATACTGTGGCTAGATTATTTTAGGAAAATGTCTAAAGCTTCAACTCCTAGTTATTATAGGAGCATGGAATGAAAGAGTTCGCCATTTAAATAGCCTAGATCAAAGCACAGGGAATGAAAAAATGCGTGAAGAGATAGAAAATTTATATGGAGAAAGTCAATGGTAATACAGAAAACAGAATTTTTAGAACTTTTACACTATTATTAAATACTACTAATTATAGTACTGCTTTGCTTAGGATTAAATTATTGAGTACAAGATCAGCAGACAGAAAAGATTTTCTGAAATGATTCTGAATATTTTCTATCTCTAATGTAAGAAAAGACAGAGGTTATTATGAAAAGCTACAGATGAGGCAATTGGGTCAGTCCCTCTGGCTACTTACACAATGTTTTAGGACCTGTAATCACACTGAACAAGCAGGCGGTTTCTGTCCACCTGTTAACATCCATAAAAGTTTGAGTGTCTCCAGCCGTACTTCATTTAGTAACTAGGATTACCTTGGACATGGTCTCAGCAACCACCTTTCCCATGACTGAAGAACTATACTTCACATCATGTGAACATATTCTGGTCAACAAGGCAGAAAGTGCCTCTTCCCAAAGTATTATCTACCCCCTGAGACTATTCCTCTCTCTGTCTGTCTTAGTCCAGAGAGAAACTCTGTTCCTTAGGGCATCGCGTGAAAACCAGATGATGTTTTTTAATACATAAGTGTCTATGGAAAAGATGGGCATTTTTTTTGCACTAACTTCTAATTCTGTGGTGTGGCCAAAGTAGTAAATGAGAGAGGGCTCAGTGAGCTCTGAAGAACTTACAGGGAGGTAGATATTGCTGACATCTGGATGTGACATGAGGCCATCGTTGTATGGACCATAGAATGAAGTATGGTGAAATATCTGTTTCAGACACGCTTCTGTCTAGGTGGCAGCAGTCTCCAAGACTTGTTGTTCCCATTTTATGTATGAATTCCTGAGCGAGCGTTCTGATCCTTGGCCATGGAAAAGGACTTTCAAGCAGGTCTTCCAGCTGAGGTGTTCAACCATGTCCTCATGTGCTTCTGCAGCAAGACAGCATGCGCAGCCTGTGGATTTGACTTGTAGGCTATTATTGCAGGTAGTCTGGCAAGATTTTATAGATAAAATAGTTAAGTTGTAAAGGCTTTTCAGGGGTATCAAAGGAGAAGTTGCAAAGAGTTACAGTGCCTTCATCTAGAGCTTGAGATAAATATCACAGCTCTTTCAGGCAGGGAACTGAAGTATAGAGAAGAACTTTGACTCATCATGCAGGTAGAGTGCTTTGAGTTACTTCACAAGAAAAGAAAGATCAACCTGATTCTTCCTGACAGTTTAACAAATGAGTCACGCCGTCTGTTTTTAATAGTAGTTCAGATCTTCCCAAACTTTCTGTAGGTTAACTTCAGTAAAATATTTTCTAAGAAATTACAAATTATTATTCTGCATGCTTATGTGTCTACTAATTCTTTAGTTAATCTGCACTAAGTAAATACGTGTATGCTTGGCATTGGCCGTAGAATCATAGAATCATTTATGTTGGAAAAGACCTTTAAGATCATCAAGTCCAACTGTTAACCTAGCACTGCAAAGTCCACCACTAAACCTTGTCCCTTTTAAATACCTCCAGGGATGGTGACTCAACCACTTCCCGGGGCAATTAGACAATGCTAATTGTCTGCTCTTTAAACAAATACATTGGTATTTACAGTCACTGGTTGGCACAGGACAACAAGGGAATTCCTTCTTAGCGTTAATCATGCAGACAGGAATCTGAAGGAATATTTACAAAGCTACATGTTTTCTGTTTTGCATAAAGAAGTTAAATGAATCAAAATTAAGCATTTTCTAAGCACTGCTGATTAAAAAAAAAGAAGGAGCTGGCTGGTACAAATGAAGTATGTCACATATAGATATTCTGATTTTCTTGGAAATGCAACAATTTCTTCCTGTTTTACTTAGTGGCTGAGAAACTGCAAGTCTACTGTTATATGCTGATAGCATGCTCTGAAATATGGATTTCTGATTTTCATTTTTAGATGGTTGCTCAAGAAATGTATGAAATGAGCAATTATGCTAAAGAATTTGAATAGAGTGAGGCCAGTACACTGAAAGATACCAGGTACTAATCACTAAAATGGACTACTGAGACAGTAACAGGAAAAAGAATCTGGGAATTCTTTTGAAAATTACTGAGTTTACAGGCAATAATTGCAAAGAAAAGGGAGAAGAAAATAGATAATTCATATAACTTAGAAAATGTCCAAAGATGATAGGATATACTGGATAAAATTTGGATTCAAGCAAAACTTCTTGAAGAAAATTTAATAGCCTATCATATAAAAGCTCCTAAAAATAATTGTCACTAAGTTTACTAAATAAACCACTTGTCTGCAACTTCTCAGATCAGCACACATGTTCAAAAAAATTAGCAAATAAACTTTGACAACTTTGCAGATATTTCTAGCAAAAAGGACAACAAGAAAGAAGCAGTAAAGATGAAAAAAAGCAACTACAAGTATATGAAAACATTTAGGATTCTAAGACACTTTCTTGAGAGAGTCAAGACAAAAATCTAAATGTAACTTTGACTTTTTGGAGAGCTGATCATCAGGTGTTTTATAGAGTTTGTCCTACGCAATGTTCAATATTTCAAATAAAAGACAGTCACACTGTAGTGATTACCTGCTGCACTGAGCACATTATTTTTCCTGTAGAATGCATTCCTCTCCTTCACTGTAGACAGCGTAGTCATGAGAAAATCAGTTTTATAAGAAGCTGGACTAGGGGAGGAGTGGGTGGGTCTATAACTGCTGCTGCCCATCACATGCACGTCCTGGAAATGGGCAGCAGCTGCATTGCACTGTGGTGTTCCAGAGCCAGATGCTGCAATCCTGCAGGAAATCCGTGTAGAGTCTGATGTTGCTTAATGAAGCGTTTTTATCCTGTTCTCTTTTCTGCTTTCCCTTCTCTAGAAGTGGGAAGATTATATTTCTGTGCAGCAAAGAGATCAGAAACAGAGAGTACTTTGCAGTTCAGGTCAGGTAATGAGTCCGCGGGTTCAAGGATTAATCGCAGAAGTTACTGCACAGGAAGCTAGGGAGTTGAAGTATCCTACGTTACATCTACATCCACGTGCTTTTGAGATACAGAGATACAATAAGGGAGATTTGGCTGTTTTCAATAGTGATTCTGCTATTCAAAGGTAATTGGCGTGTACCTCCCCAAGTGTAAAGGAAAGCTGTTTGTCCCGTCTGACCTTCTCTGTAGCCAAGCACCACAAAGGGTCTGTTACTGAGCGGATGCCCAAAGCTCCGCAGTAGCGTAAGCAGATTGCCCCAGTTTCCTTAGTCTGGGTCTGTCCATACCCTAGATTAGTGAAATGAAGTGCCTAGTAAATATGCTGTAGGTAATAATCAGCATGGTAATGGGTATATGAGATGATATTGCTTCAGCCATCACCATTAATTATTCATTAATTAGTGGTCTCATCAGGATTAGATCTTCAGCTCTGAATCTGGCTATCTGGGATAATCTCATTGTCTGTCTTTGGCCAGGAAACACAACCGGACAGTAATTTACCATGAAATAATGTAACCCCAGCTCCCCAAAACTGACATCGCTGTGTCACAGCTTATCATTACTCAAGTGTGAAACAGCTGACCCTCTCCAACCACCCCAGGCTTTGAGCCAGAATAATTGCTGAAATACTTCTTCCTTTAAGTTTACAAGACTTTTTAAAACATGTATAAGGTTTAAGCATGGAATGTCGTTCAATGATTTTATAGGTACCTTCACAGACAGTTTCAAGCTGCTCTGATAAGACTTGTCAAATGGCTGTTTTTAGAAAGCAGCTAAGGTCTTTGCATTGCCTTAAAAAGCAGAGTTCATTGCATCTATTTTTTGGTAGTATGCATGTTTTGCCACAGAACTCTCATAGCTTTCATTATTCTTAGCTGTATTTTGTTCTTAAAATAAGCTTAACAAACACATATTTTTCCTCTCCCTGTCTTGGGGCAACTTTCTTAAAATCCTCCGGGTGTAATCTTTCACGTTGAAAATCAGAAGGTAGAGGAGAAGTTGACACTTTGAAAGTGTCTCCGCCGGGAAACAGAACATCTTTTGTTTTACTTTGCAGGTACTGTTTTTGTGGCACAGAAATATACCCCATCGACTGTGTATTTGTTTGGGTTTGTTTCCATGTTTGTTGCATCAATAAAATCTGCACCTGTTTGTTTTGGCACAAGGAAAAGGTAGTTGTCTAGCCTGCATAAACGTTTCCAACCTGCCTTGCTTGTCTCTCCTCCAGTGATAAAAACCCACTACACATGCTGTGGGGTAATTAGCAGGCCAGTTAATCCAGGAGAGGCAAATACTTTCTTTTGGACATCTGCAAACACTTCTGTCGTTTGTTTTTTTTTTTTTTTTTATATATATGGGGAGAAAAAAAGCATTTCTAGATGATGTGTTGTTATGATGAACAGGCATTAATAATTGACATTTGTGGAGTGAGAGAAGACAGTGCGCACTCTGAGGGACTGTGATGATATCATGGTAACCATGAGAGCAAAGCCCGAGTGGTCTGTGATGACGGCAGATGTGTGCATCGCTTTATACAAGCTGTTCCTCTCTTGGTTGGTTTATATTTGATGGAAATCCATATATTAAATTCATACGTAAAATATCTACACGTACTCCTGAAAGTTTGCTCTGGACAGGATTAGGTCAGCTCAGTTGCACAAACATGGGGAGAACAAACTGCTACTATCTTCAAGCATCACCCCAGTGAAATGAAGCAGAACTTTCATCCTTGTGTTACAGAGGGAATAGCTGCGCTGCGATGCAGGAACCTGCAGATGAGCAAGCCTGCTTCCCGGGGGTGATAGGTGAGATGTTCATCCTGCGTGCCCAGGGCGCAGGCTGGTTTATGACAGATTACAGTTAGCTCCTATGAATCGTTGTAGTTGTGATTTCCTTTAGTAATGTTTTCTGTAGTCCTACCCCAAGCCCTCCAAATATAGTGCAAAGATGTTCTGGGATTACAGGCACGCATCCTATTGCCTTTGCATAACTTAAAAACTATATGATCATAAAACCAGCTGCTTCTCTTCTTCATACCCTCGCAAACCAGTGTACAGTAACTCCTGAGAAAAAGACTGTTCTCTCAGACCTTTTGTTCTGTTGGTAATAAACACATGTATCAAAATCCAAAGAGTCATTATTTTCACACTAATCATTTAGCAACTCAGTTAATTAACTTGGTGACAACCATTTCAAAGGGCGGCTTTTTGACTGCCAAAGGACATCCTCAGGTCTCACCATTTCAGAATGGTGAAAATGGGCAGCTTCTGAGCTAAGTCTGGTAGAGGACAGTGGGCCTCCAACCCACGTTTGGCTGAGGTCTTTACTGCCTCAGTTTTCTGCTGCCTTTCCTTTCCTGTAAGGGAAGGCTGCATGCTAGTGATGATACAGAGCATGATACAGAGCTGCTGCTTGTTTCAACATACTTAACTAAGACCTTTTTGTACATTATTAGTTTTTACTTGTGTTCAACCGTTCTGTTTAGCTGCATGAGCTGGCACAGCAACCGCATTCTGACGTTAGAGAACCCCTCTGGTATGAGAATTTCTTTGCTGGCAGAAAGCTCTCTGCCTTCACGACACCAATGATGACAAGGGACCAGCCATCGTTAGGTACTGTTATGCTGTAGTTACTAAATATGCGTTGCTGGGAAAATAAACACGTAGCATGTAGTTAGAGAGCACTTGACGTATAATGCGTTCTTGGTCTCCTTCCTGGTATACAACCCTGCTGCATAAACCTCTGTTTCAGGTAGTACTTGTTTGACAGTAGTATTGCTTTAGGCTAAGTGTGACCAAATGTATCTTTGTTGCCTTTTCCTTTATGTAAAAAATGACAAAATCCTAAAATCTATAAAATGTAATGTTCATAATCCCATCCTCAGCCTTCCAAGACAGAAACTGGGCACTCACAAGCTGCTGAGACCCACAGAAATGCATTCTCATAACCTAGGACTGCATACAGAGACTGTAAGAAGTATTTGCTCTAAACTCAAATAAGCACGTGCTAACGCTTAGAGGCAAAGAAATGATGATTGGGAAAAAGACAGTGTCTTCGATGGTATCATTATAGTTATCATTCAGTGGTTATCATTGCAACGTAACATACCTAGTAGTGGCACATATGGGTAGTACTTTGTATTTATACATGACAAGTTTAGTATAGTTTGTGGCATCTCAGCTATCACTTTCCTTCAAAATGGTTTTCAGGACTGCAGGAATGTCCACGAAATGCTGTTTTTAGTCAGGAGTAGGTTCTTTGACATTTATTTACACCTTTATTGTCATGATTTCAGGTGGGAAGAGCGGGGCACTCTCTTGAGCAAATGAAGTGTCCCAGCCACAACTGAAGGATAAGAGGTAAATATTAGGCTTTTTAAAAATGTCCTAAGACTTTTCCGTTTTTTTGTAGTTCTTATGTAACATCCTCTTAAAAACATACGGGCACTTAACAAATGTATTTCAAATATATTAAAATCTCTGATAGAGTGAGAGCTGAATTCATAAATGTGTTCTTTATCACTCCTCACTGTCCAGAGGGATACGTAAGGATCACTGATGGAGTTTCTCTCTTTTTTCCGTTACAATTTCTGTAGTCTAGTTATCTGAATTATCTCATACTTTTCCAGTTTTCATCCATATTAGTATTATTTCCACATAACTTCAAATATTTTTAATTTCTCCTACCCACTAAAATATCAAAAATTACTCACCTTGGTGACGGCAATTTGATTACAACAAGCGTTTTGTTGGCAAATCCCCAAACATTTCACAGCATAAGGTGTTGCAGTTGTTGATCATCACTTGCAGAAGGTCATACAGTTTTCTGTGTTTAGTGGGCAGACATATAAAATTCTAGAAGAAAATCTTTAGATGTGAGTTAGGAATAAGAAATATAATGAAAACATATCTCATTTGCTTTTCTCCTTTCCCTGAAAAGTAGAAAACAAGAGGAATACTCAAATATTCTGTGTAAAGGCAAAAATACTTGAGCATCCTTGGGGAAGATGGAAAGAAGGTTCAGTGACAGGTAATTTTGTGCTCCACCTTTATGAATTACAAGCCTGTTTGAGGTAAGCACAAACTTTTCTGGTGTCTGTCTGGAGGACCTATGTTGCTTATTGATTGTCCTTTTTCACTTGCGCTTACTCTTCAGACTTTCATTGCCACAAGGTAGGTTAAAAGACTAGTTTCTACAGGTTCTGAGGATCAGCCATCACGGTTGAATAATTTACACTGTATTTTCACCCTGCTTTTTCCCTCAGGGTTGAAGAACTAATAGGTGTGTGTTTTAGCAATCAAAATGAACCTGTTTTCTTCCTATTAACATTCAGATTTAGCTCAGGAGAAGGTACTCATCCATTTCAAATATCTGCTTTGTGCCAGACCAGCTTATTACAGGCCTGGAAGGCCAATGTAAAAATTGGTATTAGTTTCCCAGTTGAAAAAAGTGGGAAGCACACATTATTGGCACAACCCCAATATTTCCTCTTTTAGAAGAAGAGGTGTAAGTATACACCACATTTGTAGACTGATAAATGAGATCTCTTCCAAGGAAACTAAACTAAATGGCTTTTTCTGTTTGCTTTGTATAGGAACTGTTCATTGAGGACCGAGCACTTATATTTGAACAGCACATTAAACAATTATTTACTCGTTTAGGCCATATTTTTTCATCTGTTTCTCTCAGTAAGAGTGCCAGGTCAGGCTGTTCCTGCCACATTGTCAACAGTTCATTCCTGTTCTGTGTAGTTATTTTCTGCAGGCTTATTTTTAGGCCGGATGAGCTCCCGGATGCAGTTTACATAGCTTCATAAGCAGTTGCATGAGAGCAACGTGGGGGGCAACAAGGAGAGAATAGAAGGGTACGTCGGAAAAGATGCTACTAGGCTAAGAATGTGGAATCATGACTGCAAAACTGTCCTTGCTAGGATGATCTTGCTGCCTCCTTTTTCAGTCTTACAGTGTGTCTAGGTAAAAAGCTTTATCTTAGAATTCAGCTCAGGTGTTTTGCTACACATAGCAATGTTCTCTGTTTGACAGTCTGTGTTCAATATTGATTTCTCATCTCACTTGGTTTCCTAAGATTTCTTAATGTTTAATTCTTTTCATATTTTAGATGGTTTCACTGATGTGTTTTGCTCTATATGAAACATTTTAGACTATTCTTTAATCTACTTCTGCGTATTGATTTTCTTGTCTGATCATAGAATCATAGAATGGTTCGGGTTGGAAGGGATCTTGAAGATCATCTAGTTCCAACCCCCCTGCCCTGGGCAGGGACACCTCCCACCAGACCAGGTTGCTCCAAGCCCCGTCCAGCCTGGCCTTGAACACCTCCAGGGATGGGGCAGCCACAGCTTCTCTGGGCAACCTGGGCCAGTGTCTCATCACCCTCACAGGAAAGGATTTCTTCCTAATGTCTAATCTAAATCTCTCCTCTTTCAGTTTAAAACCATTACCCCATGTCCCATCACTACACTCTCTGATAAAGAGTCCCTCCCCATCTCTCCTGTAGCCCCTTTAGGTACTGGAAGGGGCTTTAAGGTCTCCCCGGAGCCTTCTCTTCTCCAGGCTGAACAACCCCAGCTCCCTCAGCCTGTCCTCACAGCAGAGGTTCTCCAGCCCTCTGACCATCTTCGTGGCCTCCCCGGGACCCGCACCAACAAGTCCATGTCTTTCTTATGTTTCAGGTATAACAAGAAAGTTATTTTAGTTTCAAAAAGAATATCACTCGAATATTTTTCCATTTGTTTCAATACTATATTGTGGCCCATTTTGTATTTTTCCAAGTTGTTTGAAATAATAATGATATACTTTTATATACAGATACTGTGGGTACTCAAACAGATTTTACCCTCCAAAACCAGATACGAACACATTCTATGTCTCTGTTTTACTTTGGAGATTACATTGTTTTATTAACATTTTAGAATTATTTATGGGTAGCAGATTTACATATTTAATATTAAAACTTAAATTTTAAATGGGAATTATTAATTGAGGCTATGAATCTCTCTTTCTACCAAGCAAGCAATATAACAGAACTCTTAATGTTAGATAGTTTCACAAATTATACTATATTAGCAGAGGATGGACTAGAAATTTGACTCAAGTTCCACTGAAGTTGATGTTAGTTTCTGCATAGGTACTTAGGGAGAACACACACCAGCTAATTATAGCTTAGGCTAAATCTCCCTAACTTCTGGCTGTAGTCAGTGAAGAGAGACGAGCTTCTCCAAGGGACAGTTTAGAGCAGAAGCCTAGCATAGCTGTTCTTATTCATGCCCCGGAGGATCATGTGGTAGAGTCCCCTTCAGCCTCTAATTATCTGTGTAACCTGAGGTTTCTATAGCACCCAATGCCATAGCAGCTAATCCTTTCACATGTTAATTAGATCAGTATTATAGTACAAAATGACAATATTCATTTTAACTTTACATATAGTAGAAAATTCCGTGTTGGTAGGTTTTATAAAAACATCTGTTATACAATTACAGAAATTACATTATTATTTTCTATAAACATACATAAAGACAATAAAAGTAGCAGCAGAACATTTAAGCTTCCTTTTAAGCAGATTTCTTAAAGATAAATAAGGGTTCAATGAAAGAAGGATGTGTCCCATTATTTAGTGGTTAATAGGTATCAATACTTGCTAACCCTGGTTAGTAAAAACTATGCTCAGTTCAGGCATGCACACCACACATACGTGCCACTTTGTGGAAAAAAATTCCGTAAGATTTATTGCATCTTGCCTTTGAGGTTTAAAAGGAAAAGGATAAAAAAATGTAATAACTCTGGGTCAAGGCATTACATGTTCTAAAGACAATGAGGTCTCATGCAAGTATCACATCATCAGGGAAAACAGTTTTAATGGTTTCATCCTAAGTCCCTGAAAATGTAAGCTTTTAGTTAACTTTAGTCAAGTCAGGACAAATATGTATTCTTGTTACGGCAAATTAATTTTTTTTTTTGAAGGATTACATACTTCATTTCCTTGGCTCAGCTGGTCTGTGTAAGAATCTTCTACTTCCTGCATCCTGAGGCACTCTCAGCTTTTCTCTCAGTACAGTTATCAGTTCCACATGTCATCAAAGGAACACACAGGCTTTGGGTGACTGTTGAATAGTCTCCTTTTACTTGCTCTTTCTCAGTTTACTGAGTAGCTGCACAGAAAAAAAATATCAACCCAGTTGTGTTTAAACCATGCAGGCATTTAAATAGTTTGCCTGCTAAAAAATTAACAACTAAATTATTAATTAAAACCTTCATAATCCTACGGCAAGTACTGTAACATCGTGAAAGATTACAAGGTTCACTACTGTCCACAACCTGAAAACAGTGTCAAAAGATGTACAGCAGAATCACGCTATCTGCTAAAAAAATAATTAAAATAGACAAAGTAAGCTACATCACTCTGGTATTAAGTTAAACCAACATTCAAGACAACTGAAGCTGTACTTGATTGTATATAATTTTAGCAGCAGTGCTAGCTTAATCAGTCTGCACCTCTAGCTGATAGTTCCTCTCCTTCCCCAGTGTACTGGGGCAGCTAGTTGTGCAGCTCTGAAGCTCAACCGTCTCAAAAACATCATTTGCTCTGCTGGCTTACTTGTCAGTGAGAGCAGTTCCCCACTTTGGTTCAGTGTGGGTGACTAGGCTGGATCGATGGGCCAAGGCCAATGGTATGAGGTTCAACAGGGNGTCTTATAAGGAGCGTCTGAGGAAGCTGGGGTTGTTCAGCTTGGAGAAAAGGAGACCGAAGGGAGACCTTATCGTTCTCTGCAACTACCTGAAAGGAGGGTGTAGAGAGGTGGGGGTCGGTCTCTTCTCCCAAGAAACAGGTGATAGACCAAGAAGAAATGACCTCAAGTTGCACCGGGGAGGTTTAGGATGGATATTTGGAAAAATTTCTACACCGAAAGGGTTATCTAACATTGGAACAGGCTGCCCGGGGAAGCGGTTGAGTCATCATCCCTGGAGGTATTTAAAAGACTGGTAGACATGGTGCTTAGGGACGTGGTTTAGTGGTGCTTTTGGCAGTGTTACGTTTATGGTTGGACTCAATGACCTTAAAGGTCCCTTCCAACCTAGATGATTCTATGACTAAATGCTTATGCCAGGACAACAGACGAGATAATAAAATGTCAGGGATGAGAAGCCAGGATACTTTAACTGGCCAAAGATTGTCAAAAGTTTTAGAGACAATAAAGAAACCTTTCATATTGGTAAAACTCAAAGAATCTGTACTTTCCATTACATGTACATCAAGAACTATTCATTATATATTTATATTTTAAAAGATTGGGAAGGAGTAGACTAATCAAACTAGACATAGCAAATAATAAATCATCCTTTTTGAAGAGCTGAGTTAATTTTGTCAGTGTAACTTCAGTTCACACATTGCTACGCCCAGTTCATGTATATATATCTAGCGTTTTTTTCTTTCCATAGTGCATTATTTTGTTATATAAATATAACTTTGCAGATGTCCCTTCATGCAAAAAAAACCCCAAGCGTGTGTGGGGAATCTGTTATCTCTGCTCTCTGAGTGATGTTCAAGGAAAATAAATTCTAAGAATTGAAGGGCATTCTTACTTTTGTTTATTTACTTTTATGCATAAGAAAGGGATTTTAAGAGCCATACTAGATGTTCATTATAAAAGAATAAATTTTTTCTTTTTTTCCACAGTATTTCTGTGACATGCCGGAGATTCTTTTTTTTATTCAGTTGAGTGAGTTATGCTGGCATTTTAGGCCCACTTAAAGATTGTATTAGAGCATGAGCATCACAGTGCCTTTTCAACATCTCTGTTTAATACAGCCTTCCGAGCTGCACACTCAGATATGGATCTTTATTCTTTTAAGCCAGACAGATAATTTTAGAGGTCTGTGTTCCTAGGCACTTTTTCCTGACCCTGTGCAGCAGTTTCAGTTGTGCCAACACTCCTGCGCATGGATTTACCTGGGTTAGAAAAAATATTCTAGGGTTTGGGGGTTTGTTAGTTAACGTGGAAAATTTAATTGAGCAAATCTACATGATATTTTGGTAAATTCTTTGGATTGCCACAACTCAAATTGCAATAAATTTTGTCATAAGGGCAGGAAACATTGGTAAGGGTAAAGAGTGTATTTTGTCAGTTAGTTCATGATTAATACAATACTTTTAATAAAGCTGTGTTTCTTCTTGAGGAGATTAAAATTTAAAACCATGTTGCAAAAGTCAGAAAAAAAAATATTTTGTAGTCATTGGTCTTCTTTTTCAGCACTACATACTTTTAGACGTACACTTAATAATTCTATTCCTGTAATTTCTGTTGCATGCGGAAGCACCTGCTCAGGTTTTCTTCTTCTCTCTATCCAGTTTCTTTAGCTTTTGATAATGCTTATTATCTGGAAAAGTTTATTTCTCTGTTGTCAGTGCCCTGGGTCACAATTTCTATTGCATTGCTTGCTGTTTCTATATATCATGAATTTGGTAGCTGGAGTAATAACAAAACCCCAACAGATAAAACATGTAAAATAGAGCATCTAACTGTAGCCCCGCCACCGAAGAATTTGTTTCATATGGATAGCACATAGCTCTCTGAAATGAAACAATCTAATGTTTCAGTTCTCCAAGACTTCCACATGTGGAACCCCCTGCTGGTGATAAATTTATGCTCAAAAACATTTGAATTAACATCTGTCTTGGGTGACATTAGCTTCTCATCATGACAGCATCGTAATCATTCTTCATACTACTGGCAAAATGCAATACAGAAAGGCTAACTCTTTCAAAATCATACTACAAAAAAAAAAATCTGTAGGATATCTGGGAATAATCCGAGATTTTCCTAATTTCTAAAATAGTGCGAAGCTGCTGGTTCATCCTTCCTCCATCCACTAATGAAAATTACCAAAATAAAAGGAAACTTGCATTGGCAAAATATGACAACATAACCTGTGACAAACAGAAAGAAGAAGGATGACATCACTTGGAGCAGAGCTACAGTCCTGTTTGTGCATTAGACAGAGATGGACTTTCTGCCAGAGAAAATGCCACATGTGGAATCTGAATTTGGTCCCTCGCTCTTCACCCATTGGGGGCTGGAGGTTTATGAAGGTTTATGAAACACTGTATTTCTTCTTGTGGATATGCTGCTTATTAAATTGTTCTTTAGAAACGCTCAGCATAGTATAGTATTAAGTAATAGCGATTGCCTGGGCTGTAGAGCTCAATAGCTAAGAGCTGTCACATAACTACATCTTCCACTTCTCTGCCTGCTGCCAAGCGTGAGAGAGGGGAGGGCACCTACTACAACCAGTGACTTCTCGATATAAATCCCCCCTCCTCCCCTGAAAAGGGTTACATTTTTCATGATTCATTTTGCGTCGTGTGGGGTTGCCAGTCACATACCCTTGCAGGCAACTGCTCTCTTTACACTTTGAAATCAGGGCAAGTGGGTTTTTTTTCATAGTCACAAAATAAGTTGCTTTAATATTTTCAGAAAATAATATCTTTACACCCTCGGTAATTCCAGTACCTAACCTCTGATACTTANACCTGTTCTGTCTTTCGTCATTTCTATATAATGAAATTCAAATAATTGTATGGTTCAGCTATTCATTCCTCAATTATGAACTGCAGAGACTGTGAGGACATGAGTAGGTTTTGTGTGATATATATGGTAGAAGTAGCTCTTTGGTTAAATTTAAAATAAACAGGAATTTAAAAATTGATCAGAATTTAAATGAAGTAGAAACCTAAATCCATATGCCAAACAAAGATTCTAATGTGTTTTACCATATAAAACATAGATTTTTCTTTAAATAGCTAATCACCAAGAAAAATAAATTCTGATGCTGCTTTATTATTCAGAGAACTTGCAGAAATGGCTTACACTTAAGACCATATTACGCCTCTCCTTGTATAGAGACATAAGAATAGTATCTCACAGGACTGCTTCAAGGCAGAACTGGCTAATGTGTGGAGAAATCACCATCAGCTTTCAGGTCATAAGACAGATGGCTCGGTACTCTCTTAATAAATATGTTCGTATGTTGCCACTGAACATTAACAAACTTAAATCAGAAACTTTTATATGATGGTATGTTAGGCAAAAGTTTTATTCTGTTTTGAATGCTTCATTCTGCAAAACTATTCTACTACTCGGTAGAGTTTGTGGATTGTATGGACTGCGATGATGGTATAGGTGCTCTGGCAAATTGTATTGACACTACACTGCTAGACTCGAGGAGCTTACGGCCCTATCTTTACTTGATTATATTCCATCATTTACTACCTACTGTGGTTTGCATCTCCCTGCACAAACAAGCAGTCAGATATTTTCCCTCAGGTATGAGAATTTTTTATGAAAAACAGATCCACTATTCCAATAGGATTGTTAACACAGAAACAGATAGTTTACAATATAAGATTTTTAAAGTATGGTCTGATTTATGTGATTTATGGCAGTTAAACTATTGGCAATTTGACAAGTCTCTTGGATATGCAATGTTTTTATGGGAAACATGACTATAAATTTTTCCTTACACTGATTTTACAGGAAATGTTTAATACTACACATTGAATTTTACTGTTAAAGGTAAGTCTGAAATTCATGTCGACTCATTATAACCTTACATTTTCTTTCATTTAAAAGCAATTCTTCTATTTCTGCCCCTTTCCACAAATAAAAACCACACTTTGGTAGAAACAGGGTAAACCCAGGCTCCTGAGATTACCTTTTCCTCTTCTACTTTCAAGAAAAATGCAAAGGTTTAAAAATCACTGAAGAAAACATCAAGTCCTATATTACTTACATGAGTAAGGATTCTGCAGATGGAGCCTGACATAAGGGTGATTCAGTGGTGTGGGTAAAAGAGAAACTTCTCCAAACCTTTTTGCACAACTGGGAATATCTCTCATCTAGTGTTTTTCTGATCCCTGGAAAGAAAAATATCCTTTTCCTCCCTCTACATAGTTTCTATTTTGCCACTGACTTCAGTGGGCACCACATCAGGCCTTATGAACAAAAATCCTTAGGCCAGATCCATAGCAAGTATAAATAGCTGTAGCTTTATTAACGTGAGTGGAATGTTGCAGCAGAGGTGTTTTGATGAGACTGTAAGCCTCTATACATGCATGAACATAAACAGATTGATATAAATGCTTACAAAGTACCTGTAGAGCAAATTCTTGTCAATTGTGGTAGTCAAGCACTGTAGTATTCTGTATTACAAAGGACTGTTTCTCACAAAACAAAAATATAGACGTTTGTGTAAGGTTGAAAGCTGCCATTGCGTATTCTTTGGTTTTGACAAAACCCAGGATTGAGTAGCTAAATAAATACTGAGATCAGTAATTGTTTTGCAATTTGATGAGAGCATGAGATAGGCCTAGAGTTCTGTAGCTGAGTGGGTTTTTAAAGTCCAGTTTCAAATGATGAGATGTATAATCAGTTTTACTTTAGTGAGCTATGAGGGTACATGCTCAGCTTCCTGTTGATCTGAAAAAGGTACAAAAGAAATGCAGAAACCTGATGCTTTCATTGAAACTGTGGGAAATCAAGGGCCCTCAGCATCTTTGCAAATCTTGTGTTAAGTGCCTCAAGCTGATGACAAAAATTGGAGTTCCCTGAATGGAACTCCAGAGTGTATTTCACATAGAGNTACCTGCACCTTTTGAAAGTGTAGCAGGTTTCTCTCTCATTGCATTATTTTCTATTATTTAATCTCAGCCCTTTTCCTTGATTTCTTTATAATTTTCTTTTCAGTTATGTGTTTTATTAAGAATACTCGTATGATAGCTTCCCTAATCATCATCAATCATTTTTATTTCAGTTTCACATTTTCTTTGATGTCTTT
>VXBH01006419.1:30371-44608 GCA_013400035.1 Rynchops niger
CAGCTTTCAGGTCATAAGACAGATGGCTCGGTACTCTCTTAATAAATATGTTCGTATGTTGCCACTGAACATTGACAAACTTAAATCAGAAACTTTTATATGATGGTATGTTAGGCAAAAGTTTTATTCTGTTTTGAATGCTTCATTCTGCAAAACTATTCTACTACTCGGTAGAGTTTGTGGATTGTATGGACTGCGATGATGGTATAGGTGCTCTGGCAAATTGTATTGACACTACACTGCTAGACTCGAGGAGCTTACGGCCCTATCTTTACTTGATTATATTCCATCATTTACTACCTACTGTGGTTTGCATCTCCCTGCACAAACAAGCAGTCAGATATTTTCCCTCAGGTATGAGAATTTTTTATGAAAAACAGATCCACTATTCCAATAGGATTGTTAACACAGAAACAGATAGTTTACAATATAAGATTTTTAAAGTATGGTCTGATTTATGTGATTTATGGCAGTTAAACTATTGGCAATTTGACAAGTCTCTTGGATATGCAATGTTTTTATGGGAAACATGACTATAAATTTTTCCTTACACTGATTTTACAGGAAATGTTTAATACTACACATTGAATTTTACTGTTAAAGGTAAGTCTGAAATTCATGTCGACTCATTATAACCTTACATTTTCTTTCATTTAAAAGCAATTCTTCTATTTCTGCCCCTTTCCACAAATAAAAACCACACTTTGGTAGAAACAGGGTAAACCCAGGCTCCTGAGATTACCTTTTCCTCTTCTACTTTCAAGAAAAATGCAAAGGTTTAAAAATCACTGAAGAAAACATCAAGTCCTATATTACTTACATGAGTAAGGATTCTGCAGATGGAGCCTGACATAAGGGTGATTCAGTGGTGTGGGTAAAAGAGAAACTTCTCCAAACCTTTTTGCACAACTGGGAATATCTCTCATCTAGTGTTTTTCTGATCCCTGGAAAGAAAAATATCCTTTTCCTCCCTCTACATAGTTTCTATTTTGCCACTGACTTCAGTGGGCACCACATCAGGCCTTATGAACAAAAATCCTTAGGCCAGATCCATAGCAAGTATAAATAGCTGTAGCTTTATTAACGTGAGTGGAATGTTGCAGCAGAGGTGTTTTGATGAGACTGTAAGCCTCTACACATGCATGAACATAAACAGATTGATATAAATGCTTACAAAGTACCTGTAGAGCAAATTCTTGTCAATTGTGGTAGTCAAGCACTGTAGTATTCTGTATTACAAAGGACTGTTTCTCACAAAACAAAAATATAGACGTTTGTGTAAGGTTGAAAGCTGCCATTGCGTATTCTTTGGTTTTGACAAAACCCAGGATTGAGTAGCTAAATAAATACTGAGATCAGTAATTGTTTTGCAATTTGATGAGAGCATGAGATAGGCCTAGAGTTCTGTAGCTGAGTGGGTTTTTAAAGTCCAGTTTCAAATGATGAGATGTATCTTCAGTTTTACTTTAGTGAGCTATGAGGATACATGCTCAGCTTCCTGTTGATCTGAAAAAGGTACAAAAGAAATGCAGAAACCTGATGCTTTCATTGAAACTGTGGGAAATCAAGGGCCCTCAGCATCTTTGCAAATCTTGTGTTAAGTGCCTCAAGCTGATGACAAAAATTGGAGTTCCCTGAATGGAACTCCAGAGTGTATTTCACATAGAGCAGAATCTCCATTGAAAATACTCTGGTCTGTGCTATTAAAATCAATACAAACTAAGAATTAAATGAAACCAAAAAAAGTAGTACAAAAATGGATAACCCCAAATCTTCTGACTCATTACCTTCTTCAACACAAACTGCGTATATCCTTCAGCTGGTACTGAAATACTTGGCATTAATCTATTGTTATGAATGTCACTGTTCTCTACAATTTGCTTAAAATTACTTTATTCTTGAGTATTACAATTGGCAATTTGACAGAGCACAAAGTGTGAGCTAATGAGTTGAAAGAACAGACTGTACTTGCAAATTCAAAGCTTTTACACATGAACTATCTGCACTTTCTTCTGAAAATTTGCATTCTGAGTACAAAGTTCTGATGTCACTTGCAACTCCATTACCCCATATCCAGCGTAGAGAGCAACACTTTCTAATAGGTTTCCCTGCGCAAAGAATTAGCTCACATTTTGAGTACGTAACTCCAACACTACCTTAAAGTAAGTGATGCTCCACAACTTTCTCAGCACTGATGAAGGTCAGAAAGTAAAGACAAACATGCCCCTTTGCTTCTTCCGCTGATTTTATACATTCAACACTAATGAAAACACTTTCTAAAAAGTGCAAGATCGTTATTTTGGCCTCACTTTACTGTGAAGAACTGCTGGAGTGCACAGTACCTGGCTTGCACTTAATTCATTCGTTGGAAAGTCCCCTCCTATCCAGCCATTCAGAGCCTGTGAAGACAGACGCCAACATAAAAGCATAAAAGAGATCAAGTCAACTGAGAAACTAGGCTGGGGAAGAGTCTAGAGCGCAAGTCTTTGTGCAAAATCATTAAATGCATTCAATTCATTTTTAACCTCATATTTCTAAATCCCATGGTTGGATTAGTCAGCTACATAGCTGAATTAACTTGCTAATTGCATATGATAATTTTAACTATAGAAAAATTCATCACGGGACAATTTTTTGGATAGAGTATTTAGCTACTTATTTGCAGAGGCATCTTCAAATAGGAGACAATAATAGCACTGAGGTACAAGAGGAGCAGAAATAGGGGGATGTTCAGATTTTAACAGTAAAAATAAGTGTAAACATAAAATATTCTACATGCAGAGAAACAGAAAATGTTGGTCTTTGATAAATGATGTCTAAGAAGGGGTACAGTAATGGTACACAAAGCAATGAAGGACACAAAGATTCACAACTTTTATCCAACCCATTTTTAAGCTCAAGCAGATGGACTCATCTCATTATGTGATCCAAGTTTTAAGGTAATGAAACCATTTGTTTATATCATAACTAATAAGCCTCTCTACAGACCTGTACAGAGGTTAAACAGCCTCTATACTGGGAGTTAACACAGATCAAGAACTTCATGGCAACTGAAAAACTTCAGCTGCTTAAAGGAAACTACCTTTTAACTGTAGGATAGGCTTTGGACTGCTCTACAAAGGCAAACTGATTCACAAAAGGCTAAGAACAGAATTCATAATGAGCTGCCAGCAACAATACACTAACTCCTTGTATAATGTAAGATGTTGTTTAATCTTTTTGTATCATAGTATTGTCTAAGAGTGATATATTAATTGAGCCAACTGCTTAACCATTCTACTGTAGCTTACAGCACATTAATTTCCCTGTATAAACAAGTCCTGTAGTTCATAGGGCGAAAAAAATTATACAGAGAATATAAATCTCTTATAGTGCAGGATTTACATTTATCAGATGTTGCTGATCATGGAAGTTATGAAACTGTACATGGCAAATGATAAACTAGGCACATTTTTGTGGTCTTTATGTTCCTCAAACTATCTTTGTCCTAGAAGCATAAACATTAATAGGCCACTACCCTTTCCCTGATGCTACAGGCATCTGTACAAATGCTCTATTTTCTCTTGTCCTTCTCAAGGGATGGCACTACTCCATATTTCCTCCTCATAAATTTTCTATAATTGTTAACCTGTAACTTGGCTTGGATTCTACCAGTGCTCCATTTCACTTTTTCAAGGAATTCCTTAAAACAATATGAACACATTATGCATGACGGTTTTCACTCCAGTTGTGAGATGATGGGCTAAATTTCTGATGACACAAAACTAATGGAGTGTAGTGAAATTCCTAATATCGCTTACAAGTATAAAGAACAACAATGCCTTTAGCAACCTCCGTTCATTAAAGGTTTGAGGATGGTTCCTTTAAATTTATGTTAACATTGCTTTCCAATTTACTGGAAAGAGGAAACTTAGGCTGACAAGGAGACAGTGTTATGGGGGTGGAAAATATACATGATCCAATCAGCGAAGCCGGAGGTGGGAGGAACAGCTGCTTCTTAAGTAATGGCATATAAGTAATATTAGTCCCATTGGTTTAATTACATTGTAACCTTAAACAACAAACATCTGTTTTCCATGTTTTCTTCCCAAAGGCCCTGACATTTCCAACATAACCAAACCTTCTTATATTTTTCATGATAAAATAGTCTGGAGCAGTCAATAGTAGGAACATTATTAGTATTTTGAAAAAAGCACACAAACCCAAAACCAAGATCCACAGGAAAAATATGTCACAATTGTTCTCATAGATTTCTTGTCTCCTATATTCTACTTGATTGTATGCTGCAAAATGCAGAGATGAAGGATGGGGAAAATACTAGATTAGGATGCCAGGTTTTTTTCTCCTTTTCCCCTGTCCTCATGAATGTTTGCAAAGAACACGTACCTGTGATCTATGAGACATACTTAACTTTCAGATCAATGCTGTTTCCAGTATAAAAATAACTGGTGAATCACTGTGCAGATCTCAAACATGTTTTTAAATTCTGTTGTGTTTTCCTTTCTCTCTTTGCTTCATCTACAAAAACAATCCATTTTTAGGTCTTGTATAGTTGCGGTATGATGTACTGCTGTGATAAAGGGTGAGGGAATCTGTATAAGTCTATGTGCCATACAGGAGGCCTGAGTGAATCACAGAGAAAGGAAAAAAATCCTACAGGGCAAAGACCTGTTTTGTAGTAAAATTCAATGTCCTGAAAAATTGTATTTGCAAGTAGAGGCTTCTAGATACCAAGTGCCAGGTCCCTAGAAATACCTAAAATGAGACAGCGAGGTAGGAAGGTGAGTGGAAAGATAAACGGGCTGGATGGATAGTCTCGCAGATATGGTTATGTGCTTGTCTTTGGGAGAAACTTACCTAAAATAAGGAATTCAATAATGTTCAGTAGAATTTATCTGTGGTGAAGGAAATAATTTTTGAAGGCGGATTACAAATGCAGAAATGTGTACAGAAATAACTATTTCAGGATGCAGTAAATTGCATTATAGTCATGTATTTCAAGAAAGATACAGTATGTGTTAAAGATGGAATTCAGGTTTAGAATGCATTTTAATAATTGATGACAAAATCACTAGACTAATATAAATTTTATAGATTGTATGCATGGCACATAAAAGATTAGCTGTGTTTATGAAATTTTATAAATCTGTAGGGTGTGGAAATTCACACTTAGATATATGACCCTACCCCCCAAACTCTGATAATGCACTAACCACACACTAAAACCACATTTCCTTATTTTAAGTCTCATATTCGAATGTACTGATTGTTAAAGATGTGTTAAATTAATTGGAAAATAACTGCTATTCACATTGTCAAAAAGTATTTGAAAATACATTATATTCCACAAATATTCTGATCTGAAAAATACAAAAATATGTTTGAAATATTTTTATATATACTTTAAACATAATGATCTTTTTGTTACAGAATGTGCCTGAATTTAATTTAAAAGGGGTAAAAACTAACTGGAATCTATAAAAAGTTAATTTCAGAATGAAGTCTTTGCGTGACATACTATTTTGTTTTCCAAGAAGACTGTGCCGTTTTGCATGCAAAAATGGGTGATTCCCAGCTACTTTCTGTCTACCTGGTAGTTATTTTCACAGACCTACAATAGATTTTGCTTTAAAAATCCTCTTTCTACAGTATCGTAAAAGAATACCTTTACTTACTTTCCACTTCCATGACACATGTTCAGCATCAGACCAGAGTAACTGACAAATCTTGCCTGAGATCTTCAAGCCATTCACCCTGATCCTTTTTTTTTTGAAGGTTTTGCTCTCAACTATAGGTCAGTTACTGGAATGTGCATCCCCATCTTGGCGAGTCTAGTCTGAACTGGTATTTTAGCTTGAGCAACTCAAAAAAGTAGATTTTTAACCTAAGACTCTGAATTGCGACTGAAACTGCAGAGAGAATAGCAGACGTTTTCTTCTACAGGCTCCACTACAGGGAAATAACCTGTAGCAGAAGACCAGGGGTGCAACAAAAAATAATTGAAAAAGTAAAATTTCTTAGTTCACTTATCAGTAACTTGTCTGCCACATTAGCAGTCTTATTCATAGGAGTACTTATGAACTAGGATGAAGTTTTCCCATTTTCTCAGTGTAGTGCCTTTATAATCTGTGATGGAAGGCCATATTTTTAAACTGTAACATCATTCTTGTAGTTTCTTTTAAATTTGTAATTAATTTGTAAAGTGACCATCAAAATTAGTGCTGTGCAGTAATCCACTAATCTTACAAGACACTACATCGCTGATCCTAATGAGTTGTCTTCATATTATGAATGCCAGCATTAAATTAGCTATTTTAGCAAAGCATCGTGTTGGGAGTAATGATAACTCCAGATGTGTTGTTATACAGCCTCACATCTTGAAAAGACATCTGTATGCGTTCTGTGAATAAGGTGAGCAATAGTAGCTTCTGCATGCATCATCTTGCATTTAGTTGTGTTAAAATGTAAGTTTGTTAAACAGCCATGGAAGTTTTCAATTTTAAACTGGGCCAATGAGATAAACATGAAAAGAAGTCACCCAACTCTACCCCAAAATCTCCAATTAATAAGATTCCCCATTAACACAGTGCCTTGGGATCTGTCAGCATCCTCTGTTTTATGTTGATTTTTCCATACGTATTCTGCAATGCTAAACAAAATGACTAAAATCTAGAAATTTTACATGAAAAACAAACTAATCTGCTCCAAATTTCCACATAGTTTGTTTGATGGCATTTAATTCCATAAAATTGGAACTGATTGGCAATACTCCTATTTTTGTGTTTCAGCCCATTTATTTTTGTCTTGTAGTATCTGTTTCTATACTTTGGGCTTGCTTCAAAGCTGTTGCTCTTAATACTGCAATTTTTTTCTTGGAGCTAGATACTGTTTCACAGTGTATGCTGAGGTTATAAATAGAAACTAAAAAATGCTGAACCGAGATATGTGTTATTTGTGTTTTATATCCCACTATGTGGGGCATATCTAAACTGCTAATGATGGCCAGGAAGCAGGCTCAAGCACTGGATCACTGATCATCCACTCAGTTCCTTGGTTTACTTAGGATCATTCCAAAGCTGGAATTGGAGTGTTCCCAAAAAGCAGGATGAATCAAATCAGTGCATCAAATTTAGCTTCCTCTACCTACGCAGTCTTTTAAAAAACTATCTCAGAATGTTCAGCACCCTCAAATGCACCCTCCTGCCACTCTCTTGGTTCTTTCTGGCACCTCAGTTTTGAGCTATAAAACCAAGGTCTCTGGTAGGCAGACACTCTGAAATTTTAAAGGTGTACAGTAATAATAATGTATTAGGGCAACAGAGCACTACCTGGGGACCAGAAGATAGTGAAATCCACCCTGGAAGTGGGCAAATCTACCCCGAAAGAGGCTACCCTTAAGTAGCGTGGACAGAAATCAATCCACTCCACTCAGTGTTGGAGTTGCTTAGGTATTTGAAATTGGTGGTGTTGAGAACATGAGAAAAAACAGTCAGGATGCTTTTCTGGTCAACCTAAATGATTTTGTATGGGAGAAAGTATTTAAATTTGAAATTTTGGATTGGTCTCATTCCAAGTTAATTTTTTTTCAGAAAAAGAAAAAAAATCGTAAATCCTCTTGGGCAGAAAAAGGTTTTGTCTGTAATGAAAGGTGTGATAGGATGCACTCACGTGTTATCCCTGTACCAGGCCAGTCAAATGACAGATAATGTTGCTTTAAGATTGCATGAAGATTTTCCTTTTCAGGATTTAAAAAGGTGGAAGTGGCATGTCATTTCTGGTGACATTAACTTTAAAAAAACATGTAATTGCAGATTTCAGGGAGAAAGAGTATTTGTTGCTTGTCTAGATTTTCTTCCTTCACTTCAACCCAAGAAGTCAAATGTGAAAAGTTAAATCAGCCCTTCTAACATTGAGTTGGCGATGTCGCATGAGTTGTAGAAGGTGACATTTCCTATTTGTTAAATTTTTCACAGCGTCGTTCTCTGTGCAGTTTTTATCTCTGATGGATCTTAGTTTTGAGCCGTTATAGCAGGGAATTAAGGACTCAGAAATAAAGTAACTCCAGAATTGTAGTAAAACCATATCTATGCCCAATTAATGGGCATTTTTCATGGGTAAAGTGCAGAGTCTTGGCTGTAAAACCTAAAATCTCTTAACATATAGTGCTCCTGAGCAGTGGAAGAGTTTTCTTCTATAATTTCAGTAACTTGAATGTACGGACAGGAATAATTCTAGTGTCTTGTCTGTATCACTGAAGCTGTATGTTGGACACATTGGCACCTCACCATCTTAATTTCTATACCCAACATGAACCATCACTTCCATCCATACTAAATCTTGTGAATAGTGAATCTTCCCATCAAACTCAGAATGTGTGGAAGGGACTTCATACCTGGGAGTTATGCTGTGGGTCTTAAAACACTAAGATTATTAATAGAAGTTCCATGTCAATCAATCTGCAAAGACTGGGAGGAGATAATGAAAAAGATGGAAATAAACAGTAAAGTGGTATCAGCAGCGATTGGATCTACTGCGTGTGAATAACCGTTGAGGAGCAGGGCTGAGAAGTAGCCAAGTTTGGGGAACTCACTGGTACAGCTGTAAAATGGCTTGCTAGGTTGTTAGTCTCTCCAGGGTCTTCAGGTTTTAAGAACCGTTCACTTTGTGAGTTTTACAGTAAAAAATAAAAATAAAAAAATCCCAAATAATATAGGCTTTCCAGAAGACCACGTAGAACATTTTAGTCTGGCAATTAATGCAATGCCACCTAGATTTTTCCTATTTCCACTCAAATAAAACCTATTTCCTTTCAAAATAAACTCTCACACACACACAGAGTGCTGGAATGCTTACGGTAAATCAAACAATTCTAGAAAAACAGTAGCAGGGGGGCAGTGAGAGGTCATGTGCTTCACCCCTTTGTGCTGAGGCGTGATCCATCCTGTTGCTCTTTGACCTCTATTTGTACAGTTGATATTTAAATATACTTGAAATCTCCTATTTTTCTCACTGAGAATTTTCTGTAGGGCCTCATGACTGGACGACAGAATTTGTCCATTGTTTCATCCTAGGACAATGTACGCACTTCCAAGCAGAGGACCTAAGCATCTTCATTATATAATGCCAAATATTCAGAGAACAGAAGCTAAGCCTGTTGTCGAATTGCATTTCCAATTGACATTCTGTGAGACATTAGAAGTCACTACATATGTCTTCAGTGCATGTGGGAGTCATGACATTAAAAATGACATAAAACTTATTATGCAGACAGAAGATAAACATTTTCTTCCCTTAAAGAATTCAAGATTGATGGATAATTACTTTGCTTGCCAAGGAGAGACTTCCATAATCAGTATAAATCATAAGGTCATTAAATTGGTAGGGCAATGAGAAATAAATCAATGCCCTGAAGATGACTTGTAATTGCTTGTTGCAGGATACATGGTTGAATGATATTTCGTAAAGACCATACTGTGCATCTTTCTAATTGGGTTGGATGTGTTGGAGAGTCTGTAACAGAGCTAGCTGAATAAGTCAAAGACCACCCACATATGAACCAAATGACTTACGTGTGTGTGGGACACTCAGGAAAATCTGTACTTAGTGCTCCATCTCAACTCTATCAGGAAATTCTGAGGCTGCCTTAAAAAAGAATAGGAAAAGACACAAAAGGTTGATGCAATTCATTTTGTGGTGTGATGTTTCTAAAACCAACGATATGGAGACAAAAGTGACATGCAGTCATAGCGACAGCGATGCTATTTTGGAATGTTCTACTTGTACGTCTTTCATAATTGGATTCAAATGACCAGAAAGTGACACTTCTCCCACAAGCATCCAGCGCTTTCTTGTAGCCAAATCTGATAAATAGTTCTGAATCAAAATCTCAAGAAATTAAGACTTTGCAGTTCGTAACCTTTTAGTACTATGGGTTTATAGATAATATATTCATCAAAATCAACTTAATTAACGTGCATCTGCAGAAAGGCAGTAAATAACTAATATAAAATTGAAGTAAATTGTGGTACAGATTATCAGTAAGCTTTGCATTCTAGAGAATTGCCTCAAGTCTGTTTTGCGACCTGGGCAAAGGAAATGTGTATATCTAAACCCCATTTATTCTATTGTTTTCCCTGTGGATTCCGGACTTTTTTGTTCTCAGTTAACATCTATATTATTTTGGATTAACTCCACTAAAAATAATAGGATCATTCCCAATTTACATCAGTGTAATTTTATTTCAACATGCCTGTTACTAGTGAAGTAAAAGTCAGGGATTTATTAAATGTTGTTGCTCATTCAACATGCTTAGTTTCAAGCAAAGGTATTTGTTTAGTACGGATGACAATGACAAAGTACTTCTATGACATTAGGGCTTAATCAGCACCTAATGCCTGTTGTGCTGGGAGCTGTACAAATATAGACAAAGATACGTTCCTTACCTCCAGATGCCTTAAGATTACAAACGCAAATAATAGCTTGGCAAAGTCATGCATCATGCAAACAAATGGAAAAAGTACAATTAACATAGTTTTATTAGTTATGTATTGTAGATGGGTTTTTACGTTTTGTCTGTTTGTTTTGTGGGGTGTTTTTTGTTTTTTTGTTGTTGTTGTTGTTGTTGTTGTTGTTTTTTTGTTTTGGTTTGGTTTTTTGGGTTTTTTTTGTTTGGTTTTTTTTTTTGGTTTTTTTTTTTTTTTTTTTTTTTTTTTTTTTTTTTTTTTTTTTTTTTTTTTTTTTTTTTTGGTTTTTTTTTTTTTTTTTTTTTTTTTTTTTTTTTTTTTTTTTTTTAAACTGTGAGAAGCCTTAATGGAAAGAGGAGGCAGCAGAAATAGCCAGATTAGTTACTGGAAAAAAGCTGGTGAGGACTACATATTTGCTTTACTCAGAAGAGTAAAGTAAGTCTGAAATGATTCTTTAATCTGAATCGCTCAGGTTTATTGTTTGTTAACTGAGAATCGGCACACACGTGTATTAGAGTCTTCAGGGTGTTTATTAAAGCAGTTCACTATCTGCAGATTGCCATGGCTACTATCCAAGCATGAAATTCAAAGAGCAGTGAATACAGCATCATTCAAAATTCCAAACATTATTCTATATTTAAAATTTGTATATTGCCTCAATCTTTATAAGGAGCCAAAGCAAAAACTGCATCAGAACTCCAAAGTGTACAGCTTGTTCAAAATTGAGATACATCCTTCTGAATTAAGCTGGTCGATATCTTTCTAAAACCAAACTAAATAAGTAAAGAAAGAATTTTATTTTACACATTTTTCTAATGGTTAAATCCAATTTTAGGTTTCATTTATGTTTACGTTTAATGTAAAGCTTTGATGGCAAATGAGTAAGAAAACAGGAAAATAGTGTCCAGTCTGTCAAATTACAGACAAAATTATGTAGCTGGTTTAGAAGGAAGAACTCCAGTACCTTGAAGGTTTCATGGTTCTCTCTAGTTGCCTGAATTATGTTGAGTTACCCTTCAGAAGAAAATCCAAAAGTTTGGAATTATGTGATAAGATGAGCAATTAGAAAGCACACTGCACTGTCAGCCGTGATCAGTTTTAACATGGATGCTTCACTCCAGTAGTCACAGTCTTCTAGTAAAATTAGTTTGCTGAACATAATGATGACATTCCTTTTCTTCCTTGATTATATTCTACTTTCACTTTCATCTTGTCTCAAACCTTTTCTGAATCATGACAATTTTTTTTCTCTGGTGAGATTTAAACAATTGTCCTTTTTATGTTATCCATGAGTAACAATGAGAGAAAGAATTCATACTTTTCTGTGAAGTTGTGTTTGTGCAGTGGTTTCTTACAGGAGATATTGGGCCAAATTTCCATGTGCAGCAGTTCAATGCTGTTCCATCAAACCTGCTTCTTTTACTGTAAGCAAACAAAGTATGCAGTCAGGAAGACAGTGCACAGGACAGGTAAGTTTGAACTTTGTCAAACGTTTAAAAATAAATTTATGAAATAGTACAAAAAAGAGATTTAAAGATTTCAAGGCTTCAGTTGAATAAACTAGAGCCGCAGTGTCTGCTGTTGTTCATTGCTCATTTGCCTCATCTCTATATGGAGAAGGAAAAATGAAGTCTTTGAATCTTTTTCCAAATAATGATCTTTGAGTAGCATTCTTGGACTTGAACTCCTTCAGAGAAGCTGATATCTTACCAGAACTGGGGAGCATATTCTTTTTTCAGCACCACTGGTAGACATTCCCCCTAGCACTGCCTGAAAACAGAAGGGGAAGACCATGGGGCCCTGAATCGCCACTGACTGGCAGTTGTACTTGGAGTTAATCTTCATGATGGTGAGGTCTATGCTACACGCGTTAGATAAAGAGGAGCTGGTCCTCCTGCTAAGTATTTAAACTTGGATGCTTACATGTGAATTGTACAGAAGATTAGGTAACGTTTTTGAGTCTCCATGTCAAAATGTCTTGGAGGACAAATCAGACAAACATTTAGTCAGGAAAGTAGACTAAAAGATTTTTTCTACAGTTCTGCGATAGCTGCTTGCCATTTCTTTTCACCTTCCCTACACCTCCACAACGACCTGGTAAAAGAATTGCAAACACGGCAGATGCAATTTCAGTATCACCTGGAGAAGCAGACGGAAAGAGGGAAGCCAAAACCGTTTCTTATTTTATTTTAGGAATTAAAGTTGAGGATAAGAGGTGTTTTCCCTTGGCCAGGGAGGCGGAGGGAAAGGAGGGATAATGCCAGCTGCTCTGTTACTCATGAAAGCAAGATCTCACTAATTCGATGTTCTTCTCCACCTACATACAGAGAATAATCATCTCCTAAAAATATTTATACATCCATACTGATTTCAAATAGAACACATGCTTCCAAAAATGTAATAGAGAGATGTATGTTCCAATAACGAAGGTTATAAAATATTTAAATACTTCCTCCGCTTCTCTCAAGAGGAAATGCCAAATAGCAAAGAGGAAGGAGATTCCAACTTCTCTTGTTTTTAGTGTGAGGTTCTTATTCCCCTTTGCTTTATCACTCTTCTCCCAGAATAAAAACCTATTACTATTTTGTGATGCATAGCCTGATCCAAACTTCATACATATGCATTGCCATATGTTTCACACATCATATGCTTTCCTTAGTTTCATTTCAGGTTCAACATCAACATTCTTTACCCATCATGCTTATATACACATACTTTGTTCATTTCACACATCTTCCTATGTTTGCAGAGTTGAATAGAGAAAGAAGTTGAATTGACTATATATTTTAGGGGGAAGAAGAGACTCAAGTCCATATCTACGACATATCTATGTCATCCTTATGCACTGCTTACTTGAAAAGAATAACATGAGATATTCACTGACTATATAAATCCAACCTAAACTCCCTTGTTTCTGCAGGAGTAGAACTGCAGTGAAATTAGGAAAGAAAACAATCATTTTATGCAAAGCATCAAGAGGAGAAACTGCAAGCAGATTTGGGTATCTCTAGGCAGCATTACAAAGTTGAATTTTAGATTCCCTATCATCTAGTGGAATGCCTTACATAGTTTAACACCCAGGTTATCCTGGGGACAGGTGGTTGTCTGAGTAGGGATCCTCAGAGGCCCAACATCCTGGCACAACCTAGACTGAAGACAGGGGAGAGCCTTGCTGCAGCTCAGGATGTTCAAGATACCTAGGCATACGTTTTGGACTCCAAATAGGGTATCATGGTTTTTCCAGACAGTGACGTCTCAGCAGTATAAAAGGAATCCTGTTTATAATGAGTGAACGACAAAATGAAGGCAAAAGGAGAAAGGAAAGGCTTGAGGTGGTTGTTCCCAGCTCTAAATCTCCTAAGGAACTGCCTATGGAAGACACTTCACATTTGAAGCATTCTTCTAGGATGTTGCACTGGATAGGCAAAATGACTGCTCCGCAGGGCACACAGCAGCCCTGTGAATTTGAAGTTTTTTTCCTAGAGGGCTGGTTGAAGTCTGGGATTCGTTTCATATANTTTTGCTTTATTTTTTTCTCCAGTGGAAAAAAATATATTGATGATATAGCAGCCCGTTTCCTAAATTCTGCTTTTTTATAAGACCATAACTATATCATTATAGTATGCTAATGTACTTGAAACAGGTGTTGTAAAATATCATTTCTTGTTACGTTTAAGTTTTACAGTCTGTACTTACAGTGTACAAGACAGTCATCACTTGGAATTGTGAATCTTAACATTTCCAGATTTATAATAGGGCTTGTCCCCCCAAGAA
>VXBH01006420.1:0-10356 GCA_013400035.1 Rynchops niger
GAAAGTGGAAAGAGTCTAAGATGAGAATAATAGCAGCACCGAAGGGGAGAGCCATGTGACAGGTCAAATAAGCATGCTTTTTCTTTTGTTTTTATTTTTAAAAATAAGCAGAGTGGTTTGCATTATCTGCTTCTGTCCCTGCAGTAAATTTTGCTCCCTGCTTCTCAAGAGCAGGAGACAGCATGTGGAGCCACTGAGTCAAATCACTGAAGAAAGGAAATGTGACTGAGGTTTAGATGAGGAGCCTGGAAGTCAAACCCCGGCTTCCCTTCCTGACTTCATCATTAATCTGCTGTGTGACGCTGCTCAGCTTACGTAGAGTTGAGAAGATGCAGGTCTTGCACAACAGTGATCATGTCCTCCAGAGAGTCATTTCTTGTTGACTGTCCTTGCCTGCACAGACTGACTTTGGATTTCACCTTGTGTTTTCTGAAGGACAATCTGAAAGTGTTGGCACTTGAGGCTGGCTATGCCTCATGTGACAGAGTTTACAGGCATGATCCCTCTGCCTCTAGCAACCCAAAATCACGACAGGTGGGGCTCATCTGAGTCATCTAGTTTTCTACAATTGTTGGTGGAGAGGAATAGGCACTTCTTGACTAAGATTGCAAATAAACCATGACCTAAAAGTACCTGATTTTTCCTCATTTCATTAAAAGAAGCCAGAGATGATGAGTTCAGTTGTCCACATTACAGAAATCTGGAGTTAGATAGCATCAAACTGTACCTCAGTTTCCCCATATATAATGGGGAATGTGATAATGGGACAACAATGAATAATATCGTATTCAATCAGCTTGCTGTCACTGTCTTCTTTATGTGAGTGGGTTGTAGCCTGCTTGGGCAGAAGAACCCATGTCAATACACAGCAAAAGTGAAATGTTACCCTCATGTTGTCTGCTGCCCCTTTCCCTTTTCTTTACTGAAGTCACTGAATTTCTTGTCTCTGTCTTGGCTGCAAGTCAAGGAGCAGATGGGGCCAAACTAGCTGCACTCCCTGGCATTGCTCCCAACAACACAGGTGTATTTCTGAACTGAAATGCAATTGAAAACAACTGCTGTTTCAAAAGTCATTAACTTCTAGAAAGCCCCCACCAAATCCATGAGCAAGTGGCTTAAGGAGCACCATATCATTCATTTATTCACAGATTTTAAGAGTAGAGGGGGCATTTTGACTGTGAAGTCTGGTGTCCTAAATAACACCAATTTCACATTTATCTAGCTGTCCTTCAACTAGAACATAAATTTCAGAAGAAATCAAATCAGATGCCCAAATTCTTAGTTTCACGACTGCTCAGATGACATTGTTGAAGAATTTCTATTATTAATTACCATTCCAATGAAAATTATAAAGCCAATAGGTTTTGAAAAGATTTATCAATGAAGAAATTCACCAAAGCAGCTGATCTTGGTGTCATGGAGTTAGTTACCCTTCCCTCTGAATCACCCCTGGGCCTCAAGGTTTCAGGAAATTTCTCCCCCAGCCGAAGCTTCCTGGAGAATTTTATATCCCCACTCATTTGTGGGGTGTGATAGGATAATAGCAGCAATCCAGTCCTTATTGTCTGTATCTGCGGATGAACAGTGCTGTATAAGTTAAAGTGTTATTATTATTGTAAGGAAATAATAATACTAATAAAAAAAGAATTGAAGTCTTGTCTTTAGATGGTTATTTTATCAATACAGAAATCTAAAGCCTGCGAAATAGACAATTAAGAGGGGTTAGATACTTAATATCAGTCATCAGTGTTTTGGCAGAATTTTGTAATAATGCAGCTGCTATAATAATACGGATTTTTATTTCTCCTTACAGCAAGGAAGCAGTTATGTTTTTGGAGAAGCTTTGAAGTCCTGCTGCAGAATGCAGAACTTTGCGTGTGTGTGTGGGCACATGTGTGTGCCTGTGCGCTCAAATGGCCTCTCTTATGAGGAGAGGCTGAGAGACCTGGGTCTGTTTAGCCTGGAGAAGAGAAGACTGAGAGGGGACCTCATCAATGCTTATAAATATCTAAAGGGCGGGTGTCAAGNTTTCACCCTGGAATATCTTTCTCCCTCCCTTCTCTCCATGCCTCCCCCCACTGCTCATATTAGTTGGGAAATTAAAAAAAAAAAAAATACCCCCTTTCTCTCATTTATGACATTTAATTAGTCTCTCGTGTGGCTTACAACTCTGTTCAACACAAACATTTACCACTGGGTTTCAGCACTGTTGCTTAGCCACTGAATTTTCCCTTTTAATTTTTTTTTTAAGAAAACGTGGTATCATGTTAATGGCTATTGGGGATCCTATGGCTAAATCATTATCATAATTGTCTACACTAATCATAATTGTCTTGCTGTTGCAGTGTGCATTCCTCCACCCTGCCAGTTTGCAGCCTCATCCTGCTCCCCTGTGCTGTACACTGATGTTGTATATGAGCTCTTCCAGGCAGGGTTGACATTTCAGTCATTTTTTGTCTATTGAGGAGCTGGGGCCAGGACACAGGGACTTGGAGACCCTGTAGGAGGGGTCACTTTTTTTCTGAAGACAGGGAGGAGAAAAGATGAAGAATATTGAAAGAAAGGGAAATTTAATTTCCAGCAACTATACAAAGGCATGGATAGAGATCCCAGAGTGCCACAGTGTAACTTCTTCAGACCAAGACAGAGCTCAAGGAAAAAATCAAGAAGCCAAAGAAGTCATGGAAGCAGACAGGGTCCATAATAACCTAGGAACAAGACTAGAAAGGGATCAGGCAGATACATCTTAAGAAAAAGTAAAACCAGAGCTTTCAGAGGTAAGATCATAAATGACATGAAAAGCTAACAAACAAACAAACAAGCAAGCAGACACTGAATAATTTAATACAGCCTCAGAAGTCTGTCACTGGCACTCCTTTGCTGGCTGTTGGCTGCTGGATGTACATGGGATTAGATTAACCTCTTGTGTCTAAATCAGGCCGGAGACTTTCCTAACAATTTAATGCTGTAGTTGATTAAGTTTTACTGTCCAGAAAATATTTCTGGTCTTCTTAAACATAGTAATATGGATGTAGCCACTGTGATCTAGCTTGAAGTCACAAGGAAGTTTTTAAACCCAGATCTCTTAAAGGCCAAACTAGTGACTTCAGCATTCTTTGGTGTAATGAAAATAATTTGCATACAGAGTTCAATTCACCACATGGGTTTTTGTTCATAGATCCTGGCTTTAATGTCACTGGAACAGAAACACATGTTGTCCTATCCCCNATTAGATTAACCTCTTGTGTCTAAATCAGGCCGGAGACTTTCCTAACAATTTAATGCTGTAGTTGATTAAGTTTTACTGTCCAGAAAATATTTCTGGTCTTCTTAAACATAGTAATATGGATGTAGCCACTGTGATCTAGCTTGAAGTCACAAGGAAGTTTTTAAACCCAGATCTCTTAAAGGCCAAACTAGTGACTTCAGCATTCTTTGGTGTAATGAAAATAATTTGCATACAGAGTTCAATTCACCACATGGGTTTTTGTTCATAGATCCTGGCTTTAATGTCACTGGAACAGAAACACATGTTGTCCTATCCCCACAGCTCTACTGCATCCTAAGCACTCTAGCTTCTCCAAATTCATGCTGATAAAACCTCATCACAGTACTTCTGATACACATTCCCACTTTCACTCTCATGCAAACCCTGGCATTGGCTGGTGTTTGAAGAGAAAGTGTGGAAAGATGGCATTTTTTTTAATTGCAGTATTTTAGTCACAGCTAGAAACAAAACTTACCTGAAACCTCCTGAGACAGCCTGTTCTTAAAAGAATTCATTGCTAAAACTAATTCACAGAAGGTTTATCTTCACTCATAGTATCCCATGAAGTAATAGCTTTTACTTCTCCAATCCAAAGTTTCTTTCCCTATTAACTACTGGGAATGCAGTAAGGTTCCAGCATCTGAAACCAGGCAATTTAGGCTCACTTCTAGACATGGAGTCAGGCTGACTAGAAAATCTTACCACCATCTCCCCACAACTTCTCACATTATATAGCCCTGCCATGCAAACAACATTTGAACTCCTCAAGAGCTACATCTAATCTCTTAAATGTCATATAATTATATGTATATATATACGTTGTTAATTGCACCTTTCATTGGAAAGCTTCAGGGTGAGTCCATGGATTTGACAAAAACCCCAAACAGAACAAAATGAAAGAAAAAAATAACCTTCCTAAAACTTTGTTCTGGGTCGACAGAAAGTCCTGCATGTGAGGGTTTGGGAAAGTCTGTATTCTTCAACTGATGGTACACCTCACACTTCAGTTGGTGAGCTGAGCAGCGACCAGGGCTGGCTATCCCACTGCTTGAGCAGCCTCCTCCCCCCCTCAAGTATTTTTACTTCCCAATATCTGTGTAGAAGCAGACAAGCATGCGTAATCCTTAGCACATCAGCTAGAACATAAGCTAGACATAGATTTGAGGTGACAATCCATGATCAAAGCCCTCTGATATTGTAAGAGGAAGAGTTAGTTATGCATACTGCTTAATATAATAGAAATGATAGGGAAAGAGTGAAGCATAGATGTTCCTAGAGAGGAATGGGGTATTTGGGGTATTTCTGTCTGCTGAGGAGGCACACTTCACCTTCTTCAGTAATTGAGTGCCTGAACTAGGTTTGTCCTTACTCACAGAAAAGCACCCAGAGCAAATGAAAAGCTTTTTCCCGAAAGTCTTATTTTTCCCAGTAACCTAAACAATTTGAACAATCTTCTGATCCATAAGAAACCTAGGGATCCTTCTCCAGTATTGGTCTCCCACCTTTCTAACCATGGAGTTAAAATTTATCCTCAAATAATATTTTATCCTAAAATAATATCAGGCTTCAGTATCCTCTGTACATTAGTAAGTAAAATCACTCATGCATATTTGTAAAGTGTTTTAAAACATAGGTAGGAGCTTTGCTCTACAGCTTTAGAATTTTTGTTTTTCAGCTGAACATATTCCTCTGAGTAAACTGTATCAAATAACATTGAATTTCCTATAAAACACACTTTCCCTTTCCTTTCAAAAGCCTTTCTGCAACTGCAAATATAAAATACATTTACCTGAATATTGTTTGAATCCATCATTTCCTCATTCTCCACAATGTCCCTGAGAGAAAAGTAGAAAATATAAACTCTGGTCTTGTCATGATAGGAGCTGTCCTCATCTCAGCCACTGTTTTCCAGTGTCAGTATGAGATATAGTTGAAGTGCTATCAGTGCTACTTTGCTGAGCAGTTTAAGATTACCAAGAAAGGTTTAAGTTAGCTGTTAACTTTGCACTGAATCAGCCTAGAAGAGACCCTGTTAGTAGTTATCATATTNCCAGAAAATATTTCTGGTCTTCTTAAACATAGTAATATGGATGTAGCCACTGTGATCTAGCTTGAAGTCACAAGGAAGTTTTTAAACCCAGATCTCTTAAAGGCCAAACTAGTGACTTCAGCATTCTTTGGTGTAATGAAAATAATTTGCATACAGAGTTCAATTCACCACATGGGTTTTTGTTCATAGATCCTGGCTTTAATGTCACTGGAACAGAAACACATGTTGTCCTATCCCCACAGCTCTACTGCATCCTAAGCACTCTAGCTTCTCCAAATTCATGCTGATAAAACCTCATCACAGTACTTCTGATACACATTCCCACTTTCACTCTCATGCAAACCCTGGCATTGGCTGGTGTTTGAAGAGAAAGTGTGGAAAGATGGCATTTTTTTTAATTGCAGTATTTTAGTCACAGCTAGAAACAAAACTTACCTGAAACCTCCTGAGACAGCCTGTTCTTAAAAGAATTCATTGCTAAAACTAATTCACAGAAGGTTTATCTTCACTCATAGTATCCCATGAAGTAATAGCTTTTACTTCTCCAATCCAAAGTTTCTTTCCCTATTAACTACTGGGAATGCAGTAAGGTTCCAGCATCTGAAACCAGGCAATTTAGGCTCACTTCTAGACATGGAGTCAGGCTGACTAGAAAATCTTACCACCATCTCCCCACAACTTCTCACATTATATAGCCCTGCCATGCAAACAACATTTGAACTCCTCAAGAGCTACATCTAATCTCTTAAATGTCATATAATTATATGTATATATATACGTTGTTAATTGCACCTTTCATTGGAAAGCTTCAGGGTGAGTCCATGGATTTGACAAAAACCCCAAACAGAACAAAATGAAAGAAAAAAATAACCTTCCTAAAACTTTGTTCTGGGTCGACAGAAAGTCCTGCATGTGAGGGTTTGGGAAAGTCTGTATTCTTCAACTGATGGTACACCTCACACTTCAGTTGGTGAGCTGAGCAGCGACCAGGGCTGGCTATCCCACTGCTTGAGCAGCCTCCTCCCCCCCTCAAGTATTTTTACTTCCCAATATCTGTGTAGAAGCAGACAAGCATGCGTAATCCTTAGCACATCAGCTAGAACATAAGCTAGACATAGATTTGAGGTGACAATCCATGATCAAAGCCCTCTGATATTGTAAGAGGAAGAGTTAGTTATGCATACTGCTTAATATAATAGAAATGATAGGGAAAGAGTGAAGCATAGATGTTCCTAGAGAGGAATGGGGTATTTGGGGTATTTCTGTCTGCTGAGGAGGCACACTTCACCTTCTTCAGTAATTGAGTGCCTGAACTAGGTTTGTCCTTACTCACAGAAAAGCACCCAGAGCAAATGAAAAGCTTTTTCCCGAAAGTCTTATTTTTCCCAGTAACCTAAACAATTTGAACAATCTTCTGATCCATAAGAAACCTAGGGATCCTTCTCCAGTATTGGTCTCCCACCTTTCTAACCATGGAGTTAAAATTTATCCTCAAATAATATTTTATCCTAAAATAATATCAGGCTTCAGTATCCTCTGTACATTAGTAAGTAAAATCACTCATGCATATTTGTAAAGTGTTTTAAAACATAGGTAGGAGCTTTGCTCTACAGCTTTAGAATTTTTGTTTTTCAGCTGAACATATTCCTCTGAGTAAACTGTATCAAATAACATTGAATTTCCTATAAAACACACTTTCCCTTTCCTTTCAAAAGCCTTTCTGCAACTGCAAATATAAAATACATTTACCTGAATATTGTTTGAATCCATCATTTCCTCATTCTCCACAATGTCCCTGAGAGAAAAGTAGAAAATATAAACTCTGGTCTTGTCATGATAGGAGCTGTCCTCATCTCAGCCACTGTTTTCCAGTGTCAGTATGAGATATAGTTGAAGTGCTATCAGTGCTACTTTGCTGAGCAGTTTAAGATTACCAAGAAAGGTTTAAGTTAGCTGTTAACTTTGCACTGAATCAGCCTAGAAGAGACCCTGTTAGTAGTTATCATATTGCACCTGAAGGGGAAGCAACAGTTGGTTGAGGTGCGGTAAGTTTTTAAACCCCTGAAATGTCTGGCATTTACATCCATGAGATCATGCAGTGAATGCAAGGAAGTTTTCGGTTTACAACTATGAATGGTGCTTCAGTGTGAAAGCAGTGGGCTACCCTTGTGAAAATCACACTGCTTTCTCCCTATATCAATTTGCATCAACCCAGTTATATCCTTGAATGATGACCAGTAATTGAAAAAGCAAGAAGGTACAGTACAGTTTAAGGACTGCATTTGACTATTCGCTGCTCTCAGATGTGGTGTGGACTGGGATGAATAGCTCTGGCTGTCCAAACTGAATGTTTTCTTTTGTATTTCTGCCTGGTTTAGTCATAAGCTTTTTGAGGCAGTGGGCATTCCTCTTTCCCTCCATGTTTAAAGAGCCAAGAATATGCTTACCTCTGTTGCATTTGTTCTGTGGTACTTTAAACCAATAACTGGAATAGCTCCTNGTGAAATTTATCATAATTGACATATTCACATGGAACTGACTTACAGATATCAGCATTTCTGGTGGATAAACATTTCCTCTTTTAAAATTTGTAGAGAGTCTCAGAGGAGCATGTCTTCCACAGTCTTATCTCTAAACAAGCCTCACATGAAAGGTGCTTTGCCTTTGTACATGTCCTTAGTGTAATTTTGAAATACTTGTCAGCAGCACCTTTTATACTTTGCAGAGATACAATTACACCTGGACTTACAGCTTAATGCCTCTAAAATGCTTCTTCGCTTGGAAAGAGGTGACTAAGAGTTTAAGAACATAAAAGGCTGAGAAAGTATCATCAGCAAAACAGTCTGACTGGAGATGTGATGGCTCCCTGATGTTCACGTTACTGATTCAGATTGTGGGTAAGAAGGGAAGTTGCTCATTTTTGGATAAACTGTTTATTTTATGACTCTCATTTCCCCAGTAGATACCTGACTCTGGCACAAGTTTAATGATCCAAGTCAAGCCAAGGACATGAAATAGTCTGCAGAGAGATCCAGCTCCACTCCTGCCTTTTCTCCTACCTGCTCTCTCCCTGTCCCCAGCTCGTAACACGCCCTCCTTTGCTGCATGGTGAAAGTTCAAATAGGTTTACGTGTACACAGCTTATTAGTAGGGATCATAGCTGGCAGCAATCATACTTTGAAGCTGCCTTAGGATGGGGAATGAAACAAGGAAGAAAAAAGAGGAAGAAAGAGAAAGAAAAAGGAAATCCTCTCCCCCGCATCCAGGTGGGAAGAAAAGTGATGAGCTACCCAAACAAACCTCCTTCTCTGGGCATCCTCTCCAGAGCAGCAGGTGGGGACAATGATCAAGTTGAAAATGACAAAAAACCCACTTATTTTCTTGCTTTCTTCCCAATACAATTATACTTTTCATCAAGACTTGCTCACTTTCCCCATTGATAGTTACTGTTTATGACACTACTGGTGCTGGTTGGAGCACGTCTGATTAGGTGCGGGTGTTGCGCACTAATTGGCCATTAAGTTTTGGCATGTATATTATTGATAATATTTACTGGATTTTAAAATTAGTATTACTCATTATCTACTAAGCTGTGTTTGTTTTAATATGAAGCTTCAAACTAAAACCTACAAGGTGAAGGGTGAATGGATCTACACATGGAGGTATAGACTAGTAGCTACAAGGCAAAATGGTGAAGGGGCAGAGGAAGAACAAGATCATTTAAATGTCAAGGGCAATGACTTTGGAGAAGAAACTGGACATAAAAAGTTCAGAATCCCACAGTGCAAGGTGGATAAGAGTACTTAGGGCGTGATGGTAAAGGCACTGCCACAGAAGCCTTGGGGTGTGTTAATGAAAGGTTACTGGGTTGCAAGTGAAAGGTGGGTTACAGGTGGAAGGTCCTTAGCATTGCAAGGCTTAGAGTGGATAAGGCATCATGCATCATTTTGTCTTCTAGGTTGCCTGATGTTTTCTCATGCCAAGGAATACTGTGGAGAGACACAACCATGAGAAGGATGAGTGTGCTGTGGGAAATGAGGCAGTGATTATGACACGTTTTGGCTACTGGGCAGTATGGGAAGGTACAAATGTTCTTCATTTTTCTAAAGGAAGAGGTATAGGAGAGATGGGGATCTTTAATATTGCAGCAATTAGGGCCACTGTGTCTGAATTTGATGAACTTAGGTAAAGCCAGTGGAAATAGACACAGCCCACAAAATTTCAACAGGTTACTGAAGAACATTCAGTAAGTAGGGTGATGAAAGGATTGAATTATCCATGGAAGATGTTTCTGTTCACTATAACAATAGTCACTAAATTTCAAAAATTGGCACTGTTAAATGTCCTAATTTATTTGGGATAATCCCAGTCATTTTAAAACTGAGAAACTGAGGCAATATGGAAACAAATGGCTCATACCCAAGAAGCTCATGATCTAGCCTGCTAGACCAGGGGATGTGAGTTGAAATCTCTCAAATGTTAGGACAAAATGGGCTGAACAAAACTTCCATGCTCTTTGCAGATCCCCAGGTCTGGTGTGGTGGATCCTAGCACAGGATCCTGTAGCCAAACCCCACAGCTCATGTGATTTTTTTCTTTTTAAACAATTTTTATTTGTTATATATCCCCACACACTAGCAATGAAAATTTAAAACCCAAATATGGAAAATAATATAATTTTCTTTTCTATTCCTCATGTATTTTTAAGTTAAAAAGAAACACAGAACAACCCTCATCAGAATGGACATCTTGTAAACTATACTTTTTTAGCACTGACCTTTCTCCTACCTTTCTCTCCTGCTTCTTTTTCTTAGAACACAGTATATTATTTTTTGACTGGTTTTGGTTTCTTTATGTTTTCATTTTATTCCCCCTCTCTTTTTCCTTCCACATCCTCTCCACAGAACTCTTTCATTATTGAAAAGGGAATCCCCAAAACCATAATATAAATGTCCAGATCCAATCAGAAAGTTCAGCATAAGTCTCTTTTATTCTCCTTTTTCACCATTCTGACTTGCAGGACATTGTTTTTCTATGA
>VXBH01006423.1:4818-24833 GCA_013400035.1 Rynchops niger
TTTTTGGGGTTGTTTGTTTTTTTTGGTTTGGGTTGTTTTATTTTTTTTATTTTAATGTTTTTTTTTTTATATAAAATTCTTCAACTGGCTTTGCCAGGTTGCTTTTGTGTATTGTTTGTGGTCATAAACTTCTCTTGCACATGACTGAGCTTCTTCAGATCTCAGTGTTTAGTGGTGTTCCAGCTTTGGAGACTTTCTGGGAGTGAATTTGTCATCTTCAGCATAGTCTCTCCTAAGTCTTGGTTTTCCATCCAAACATTTTATCCAGGTAGACTTAGAAGCTTCAGGGAAGTGTCAAAATTCATATGCAAGAACTGCATAATTGTATTTTGAAAATCTGGTATGACCTGAAGATGTCACATATGCTGTGCATGTGCTGATCAGTCGCCAGTGTTCCTGGTGAGCTTGCTGTTTGCTGTCCCTGTACTACATGTACATACGTTTCTGTTTGAGAAATTGCAATTAGGTTTAACAACAGACTAAAATTAAGATGCCTTGAAATCATTCAATAGGGTAACATACTGCTTGGTGTCAAGTCAGTAGGTCCTTTTCAGTCAGCTGTAATTTCATCTCTAATCAGCTTGGTAATTACAGATGCTTCTAAAAAAACATGTTTACAAAAACAGTTAAATTTCTATAAAAGTCACTGCGAACACACTTATTCAAAAGTGTTGAAGATGTTTCAAAATATTTCTTTTGGCAAACGTGGCACAGTTCAGCAGTTGTAAGATGTTAGCTTATATTTTCATTGCAGTGCTTTACTGTGAGATTGACTAATTAATTTGCATTCTTATTCCAGTTGTTTCTGTAAGTAGGTCTTTTCATGAAGAACCTATCATACTGATAAAACCAAAGCAAATAGATCTTTACACAGTGATTCACAGACAGGTGCTTGTAAAATGTCAGCCTAGAATTTTCAGACAGTTCATGTATTTTGACTTGTCTGCATAGCAGCAAGATGGTCTGTACTTTTTTGTTGTCTAGAGAAGACTAATATTGAACAGTTAACATCTTAGTAGGTCATCAGGTCTTTCTTACACTGATCAAGAAGCTGTGTGTAAAAAACCAGCAGCATTACAAAATGAAGGATTAAAAATTAATCTGTCAAAACTAAGGGGTCAGTTCAACTTTAATTCACCCCTTTTATGTTAATATGTAATCTTTACTTTTATGAACAGATGCATATTCACTTATTCAGTATGCCTTTATCAGAGCATATAATATGTAGTCATACTGTTCATTATTCAAAGCAGGTACCAAAAAGACGGAAAATTCTTTCTAGATGTTTTTGTAATACTTTCATCGTTGCATCTGTAAACTTAATAAAAATTAATTTAACATCACAATACTCCTGTGAATTAGTTCGTATTATTATCTGCATTTTACAGCTGGGGAACTTTAAGCTCAAAAGGTATAAAGGCTGAAATATTTTGTTGATTTGAAGTGTTGAATATGAAATGCCAATGACTTGCATTTTAAATTTTAGCATTTTCTTGCAGTGCTTTGAACCACAGTTTAGCTGACTTAAACTGCAGACATAGTAGCTCATCACTTTTGCAGCTTCCTTTTGTAATATTTTATTGGCTACTGCTCATGAAAAATTGGATTTTGTGGTTAGCCTCCCATCACACAGGAACTCCATGACTGAGTAAAGGAAATAATCAATTTCTTCTGGTAGGTGTGCTCTTTCCTTAAAAAGTGAGATTTACCATTCCCTTAGAGTGTTCTTTGCTGCACTCTCTTTACATCTTCAAGTGTCTGCAAAGACGTGCAACACCAGCAAGTACAAAATTCTTATTCTGTCCCAGGTTGTATACCTTCCTGAGCATTTAGTGAAAAATACTCATTTAGAAATAAGGGTGGTCATTTGGTCAAAAAGCATACAATAACGTACAGACATAATGGAATGGGTTAAAGGCATCCAGTTTTGATCCTAGTGTTTTCTGTGTGGGAATTCTTGATTTTTGCGGTGTTTATTCTCTTAATACTTCCTTTAATTTAAGATTCAAATGTGTTTTAAAAATAACTTTTATATCATCAGTACATAGCTTTTATGTTAGAGGTTAACACAGTGATTGGTAGCAGTTGCAGTTTTCACTCTGAACGTTAATCAATAGCGGAAGGGAGGAGGCATAAACTCTATCTTTGGACTAAGTGTTTTTTTTTCTGGCAAAAGAGGGATGCGGATCCTGGATGTTCTTTTCTGAGGTCTGGAGGAGACAATATTCCAATGGTTACAGACCAGTCTGTCACTGGCGTCTCTCTGTGTGCTGTCATCTGTTCTGCCTCACCCATATGTCTTTCCTCACCTGCAGCTCTCTCCATTCTAACTCCTAGTTCCCAGTTTTCAGAGGCCTTTTCTTCTTATTTCCCCTCCTATTTGTTCCTTTGATGCCGACTTTGCCACCTTCTCTATGCCCTTATGCATGCCTCTTTTCCACCTGGTTCCCCCTCTTTCTGGCTTTCGTAACTCTCTTGTGCAGGTTTCTCTACCTGCTCTGCTGTGCTCTTCCGCCCCCTCCATCTCTGTCTTCTGTCCGGGGTAGCTTTGCCCTCCTTGCCTGTGCTGTTGTTTCTGGCAATGTCTGAAAGTATGCAGCCATTTCATTTAGTGTAAATCTTGGGGAGTAGTTTTTTGCAACATGTGTAGTGTTGCCAGCAAGTAGACCATATATGCTTTGTTGGTAACAGAAAACTTGAAGCAGTAGAAAACAGTTACCTTTAAAATATGAGGAATATACATATTAAAAAAAAAAAAACAATAAATCAGTAGAAATAGCGAAAATTCAAACTTTTAGCAGATTACATTTTCTCCTGAGTCTTTTAAAAATAATACAAATTCTTATCAGGATACTTATATTGGATTCCAGAATGTTGTAGCTATATCACTTTACCTGAACTTTTTTGCAGTAGTTTTGAAGAGGTCTTGTTATATTAGACCATGATGAGCTATTTTGTTTTCCTTTGTGGAAGTTCCCACAGTCTTGGTGGGGCCTAAACTTCTACAACTTTTTTTTTTTTTTTTTTTTTAAAAATCCTTTTATTAGGACTATACTAAGACCTTTTCATACCGAGTTAGGATATTGCTCCCTTTGGAGACAGTTACAGTGTTGACAGCTGTGGACCATCTAGAAGTTGGTTTTGTACAGTCTGTGTGCATCCCCAGTGCACAACTTGCTGTGACTGATTGTACTTTCTGGGGCACTTTTCTCCCCTCTAGTAGTTTAAGGAGAGAAAGACTAAAACTGAAACTCAAGTCCTTTAGCTGATTTTTGCTTTTACTGCAAAAAAAAGTTTAGTGGTGCTTCAAGCCCAGAACAAATCTTCTGCGTTTCTGTTTCGTTTGTTGTGATACTCTTTGGTAAGCCTGGGTTAAAATATCACTTGAGCTGAGAGATGAATCAAACTATACTTTGCTGACATGTTGTTCAAAACAGAACCCATGAAAATTGAAAACCCATAAATGAACTGGATATGCCAAATGTCAAATGGCCTATTCTGCCTATGTGTAGTGCTCAGATGATCATTTCCAGTGCTGACAGCAAAGGTAGATGTTAATAACTGTATTTCATACAGTTTTCATAGAAAGGTTCAGCACAAGACTAAGAGGGAGAGGTGATTTTTAAAAATTTTAAACTTAATTGGTTTTATTCACATGCATTTCTTTGCAGATTTCACTCACTGACTTTGTTACACTCATTCACTCATGTTGACATGCTCATCTTTCCCAAGGTGTCCCAACAGTCTGGCTAGGATTAGTTGTTGAGGTGTTGCAGACGAGGGAACGCTGACTTTCAAGTTCTCACCATAGATTTCGGTTTCTCCTTGACTGGTGATTATTCCCCATGATTTCTGCTGTCTTATTGCTCAGGCCACGTTAAGTTCTGTGGTGCCTTTGCTGCTCCGGTGCTGTTGCCTTAGATGTGTTGTGGCCTGGATGCAGTCAGCGCTTCACCCGACACCTGCCTACTTCTTGCTTCACTGTTGTTCTTTGGATTTGCAGCTGCTCTATTTATTAAGACTTGCTCCACACGCACCATTTTTAAAGCCTCATCTGTTGTTTTGTCTGGTGCCTTTATACGCTTATGCTGTCATTTGCACGGCATGTGTAACACCCTAGCATTGCCTCTACTTAGCTCAATGCTGTGTCCAGAATAGAAGATTGAATGTTAAATAGGGAAGTGACAATTGCATAAATATATGTTAAGACCTAGGAAGTGAGACGTACTACGGTTTATAATGTAAAACAAATATGTATCCTAAAACGCAAGTCAAGGAAACTTAGATTTATTTTTTTTTTGAAGAAAGGCTATCTTCTAATAAAGCCACCTATTAGTGTACTTATAAAATATGAGTGATTTCCTTTAGTTTGGCAAGTTACTATATAAATAACAGACATTGATCTTAGTAAGAATTGTCTAAGGTACCCGAGGAGGAAAGACGTATGTTTGGTTGTATATATTTATGTTTATAATTACTTTTTTTTAATGTCTGAACTATTTATTTTTTTATTGCTTTCTCTCATTACACAACTCTGCAAACAGCAATATTTTAATGAAGTATGAGTCCTTTCACTGTCTTTGCCTCCACTAAGTTTCTGTCTGAACTGTATTAAAAATCCAGGACATGCCTATGGTGTCCATATGCTGACATCAGAAGCATCGCAATTGTTAGGCACTGGAAATGTGGGAGGGTGTTGTAATACCTACACAGGATATGTTTAAGGTAGCATCAGGGGGAGGGTTTGATTTTGGTTGGTGACACTGTATTCGGATTATAAAAAGCCTATTTACAGCTGTGATTTTAAAAAATGCTTAATAGTTATTTAAATTTAATATCAGCTGTTTTTCTATATAAATTAAAAATTGCCTTCAGATTGTATTGTGGGATAATATATTTAGGCAATATAATACCTTTATATGTAGCAAGTCCCTTTTTCTCTAAACAGCTCCAGTGATCTATTTAAAATGGTAAAATGATTTGGGTGGCTGACACACTGGAAGGCTGTGCCATCATACAGAGAGACCTGGACAGGCTGGGGAGTTGGGCGAAGAGGAACCTTGTGAAATTCAGTAAGGGCAAGTGTAGGGTGCTGCACCTGGGGAGGAATAACCCCATGCACCAGTACAGGCTGGCGGCTGACCTGCTGGAGAGCAGCTCTGTGGAAAGAGACCTGGAAGTCCTGGTGGACAACAGGATGGCCATGAGCCAGCAATGTGCCCTTCTGGCCAAGAAGGCCAGTGGCATCCTGGGGTGCATCAAGAAGAGTGTGGCCAGCGGGTCAAGGGAGGTCATCCTCCCCCTCTACTCTGCCTTGGTGAGGCCACACCTGGAGTACTGTGTCCAGTTCTGGGCTGCCTGGTTCAAGAGGGACAGGGAACTGCTGGAGAGGGTGCAGCAAAAGGCTACAAAGATGATTAGGGGACTGGAGCACCTCTCTTACGANATAATAGCTTAACCTAAAAAGTCTGTCAAAAATAAGGATATGAATTAAATAATCAGTTCTAAAATTAAGATGCAAATATTAAATATTTATAAAAATACACTGCTGGGTTTTCTGAAATTCCTGACTTATATTAAAAACTTCTTGTGGATGTATCTGATATTTTCAGTAGAAGTTATCACACAACTGTATGATATTAAGACAGACTATTGTGACTGAGAATAGAGAGATGGTGTTCAGCTAGCCAAAGATTCATGCTTTGAAATTGTGTGGTTTAAAATATCAATAAGTAAGTCTTTTTACCTGTGATAAAAGTATCACATATTTAAAAATCAGTAAAAATAATTAGTAAGTAAATGTGTTAAATAGCCAGATAGGTAAATTAGTAGTAAATTATTAGTTTAATATTTTAATTTCAGAGTCTTGTGGGAATTATAAACCGAGGCACATAAAAGCACATACAAATATATGATGTGATAAGCTCTTCAAGAAGGTACAGTAAGCAGAAGTTCCTAATTTCTTCCACTGTACAGGTTGTATGCTGTTGTAAAACTACTATGCTTTAAAAGGGAGTTTTTAATCTTTTGTAGTGAAATGTTAAAAGAACTTCTGAAATTTTCCTTTTGCTCATGAGTATATATCTTAAAAAGCAGCATTCCTGAGCATTGTTCTCCTCCTGCTGCAAATGATTACAAAGACCTACATTATATTTATGGCATCAGTAATGTCCCAAATGTGATTTTGAGAATTGCAAGAAAGGTAAGTACAAAAACTATTCTTGCAGCATCTTTGGTTAGTAAATCAGGTACTCAGTGCAAGTGATAATGGTGATTCTTAGGTCTTGTCTAACAAGACAAGAACCTTATAGAATCATAGAATTGTTTTGGTTGGAAGACACCTTTAAGATCATTGAGATCATTAACCGAACACTGCCAAGTCCACCACTAAACCAGGTCCTTCAGCACATGATGTACACATCTTTTAAGTACCTTCAGGGATGGTGATTCATCCACTTCCCTGGGCACCCTGTTCCAATGTTTGATAACCGTTTCAGTGAAGGATTTTTTCCTAATACCCATCATAAACCTCCTGTGGTGAAACTGTTTCCTTTTGTCTTGCCGTCTACACTTTTAAAAAGAAAAATAGAGTTGAAACCTTTTCATGTCAATGAGCAAGTGGGGAGAGGGTGCTTTTTGGTCATTCAGCAAAGCAGATTTTGAAGTATACAGAAGTAACAGTGGATGTGCTGTGTGAAACTAAAAGTTGCGATGTTATTTTTCAGTAGTGGGTTTCAGGGAAATATGGTGTGACTTGCATACTAATGTTGGAAAGTGGAATCAGCTTTTCACTAGAACATTTTAAAATGTTCCAATTGTGTGATTTTTTTTTTTTCCTGCTTATGATTAAACTGCAACTTTTTATATTCTTACACACACTGTGCTTTTTGTTGGATGTTGTTTTGTTAGTGATGTCTATGTTGTAGGAATCAACAGTATATAAAAGTTCTTTTGCTATGTGAGCTTTCACTGAGAACAAGCAAAACACTAAACTTTTAATGATTTTTATACACTGGGTAATTTTAGAGGTATGGTATAAAAATTCTTCTATTTTCTGACACTTTTTTTCCGCCTTGTGTTTCATCACTAGAGTTTTGTGCTTATATATTTATTAATGTATGCCTCTGAATCAGGAAGATTCATAGTATAACATGAACATAGTCAATAAAATAGTATATCATATTCACAGTAAATGCAGTTTCTGTGCATAAATAGAAATCTTTTTACATAGGGTAAATAGAGTCTAAGATTTAAAATTGACCCACTAAGTTAATGGTATTAGCAGACAAAGCCTGCTGTCCTCTGAGATAAAGTACATAAGTAATCTTTCTTTCCCTAGCTTTTCTCTTGCAGTGTTTCATTATGGATGCCTTATACCTGTGGCATGAGTAAACCCCAATGTTGTTCTCCTGTATAAGACCAACTCTTAATTACTCCACTGTGTGATAGAGCTCATTATAAGATATGAGAACTGGCTGGATAAGAGAGGATTTCTTCAGTCTGTGTTGGGACTTAAACCCACTGGAGACAAATTTATACTCTGTGGCTATGTTTGCTTATAGAAAATGAGACAATCATAATAGTGATTGTAAACACAGTAGCTCAGCTGGGGCTTACTTTTGAAAATCATTTCTAGGTCAGATGCTTAGTTCAGGCAGCCTTTAAATATCTCTTTCTAAATAGTGAGTTTTAAAAAGTTTACAAACATTTCCCACAGCTAAGAAAAGAAGATTTTTTTTTTTTAAAGTAAATAAAAAGTAAAAAAGAACATTTGAGAAACTCTGTACTTCTTAATCTATTTCAGTTACGGCTTCATTATTTTGCTGTTTTGATTCCCACTCACAACAAGGTGACCTTTTCATAGTCTGCACTTATTACAGTTCTGCATTTCCTGAAGAAATGTGGGCCAAAATGTTACTATTTTCAAGAAGAGAATCACAAAAAGGAGAGGATTAGAAACTTGTTTTCATGTTTGCGTAGTAGACCTTCAACTCCATGTTGTATGTTTTTGTTTACAAGTCTCCAGGTATTGTTCTCTTTCCTCTGAAGGATTTAGGCTGTTTAGATACAGAGATTGTTTCAGTATAGAACAGGCCTGGAAAGAAAGGGATCAGCAGGATTACCTCAACTTTGTATTGAGACATCAGCTGTCCTACTTTTTTGAGCCATGACCGCAATTGGTGCCTGACAGTGCTATATCCTTCACCCTGCCAAGGCAAGAATGCTCAAAGGTGTCTCTTTGTTCCCCTTTTTGCTATTAGAAATTTTTAATTTTAACATGGTATGTGAAAGGCTGGAAGATGAAGTTAAAACGTGCATCTCTGCTTTGACTTCAAGGGCGCGTGTCATGTCAAGAGGAGGATGATACAAACTTCATGAGTCTAAGCTGTTAGAAGCATGCAAAAGAGTCTATGTTACAGAGAAATGCATTGGGAAGGCATCCCCTACACTGGCCACTGTGAAGATGGCAAATAAACTTGCATGTGTAGGTGTTTGGATTTCTTGCGCTTTCTTTGTCAGCACTCCCCGTGCTGCTCTCTTCAATTTGGAGGTTGTAGAAGACCTTTCTTAGTGTTACAGGTAATTTCAGAGCCTTTCGTGGATGTTGCAGCTGCATGCAAAATTCTTCTCAGTTCAAGTCTTCCCCTAAAAGGGGAAGGAGTGACTCACAGTACAGAATACTTACCATTTAAAAACTTCTGAAAATTGTTCTCTTGTGGCAGTTTCTTTAAAGTAAGCATTATAATGGCTTCTTCCTTTCAAGATATTGGCATAATATAGGTGGGGAGAAAATTTCTTCTCTGATATTTTTTCTATTCAAAACATCAGATTTTAAAGCTTTTCATTAACTCCAGTTTTTTGTCTTTTGTTTATGGATTTTGTTAACACATTAACCTGAGATGCAATGGTGTGACAGTGTTTGGAACTTCCATTTATATCAATAAGGCATTTTTCCTGTGTGGAAATTAGATGCATATAAATTAATCTTAAAGACTATATTGCCTTTTTTGAGGAGTGTGTTTACATCTTTTGTAGTTCAGGACTATAAAGCATGATAGCAGTAATAAGATCATCACTACAAAACAAAGCCTTATCTAGCCTTTAGGGGTTTTTTGAGCTTTTCTGATTAACAGGGTAGGATACTTTCTTAAACTAAGATCTGTTACTATATACTGCTAAACAATGTTTAATCTATTTAACCATTTTTTAATGTCGTCATGCAGTTTAAAATTCTAGTAGTAGGGCTAGTTATATTCCTAGTGTTGTTTGTGGGTAATAAAGTGGTATATTTTCTATTGACTGTGAATTTGATTTATTTCTAATTGTCAGACAATCTTTAAAGTGTCTGACAGGCAATCTTCCTTATGCCTTATTTTAATGTTTCCTTTCTAAAATACAGCTGTAACCTTCTTTTAAATGTCTTCAAATACTCTTAAACAATGTACTTCTAATTACTTAAAAGTAAGATTTGTGGAAGAAAATTATTAAAGTAAATGTAATTTCACATTTATTATCCAAAGAGAAGTTCAGTGCCACATGGCAATAATTAATGACAGAAATGTCACTATTCAAACACAATGCATTAAGTAGAGATTTTTTGTTTTGTTGCTTTCTTTTATATAAATGGGAAGGATATGTGTTTTTTCCTGCTGCATATATTTATGTAACCTTTATTGTATTTCATAAGGGATGCATTTAGATATTTGATGGAGGACAATCAAACAAAGATCTTTAAATTGGATCCCGCCAGTGGTTATATGTTATTTTTTTTGTCATTATCATTTACAATGATAGGCTTATTTCAAGTAAACTAGTGAGCAACATCTTCCCCCTCCCCTCCCCAAAATAAGCTAAAAACCTGGTTCGTCTCTGTGCATCAGCTAATCTAATGAAAGACTTTGCTGTCTTTATGTTGTCCTTTCAAACCATGCTTTTGACAGTGTTAGCATAGAACTTGTAAAAATACATGAGTCTTGGGTAAGTGGTCTTTGGAGATTTATGTGTCTGTATGAACACAGCCTGAGCTCTGATGTGCCAGTGCACCAAGAAATTCAAAAGGAGCACGAAGGCGTTCAGCACCTTCTGGAGTTGCTGAGAATTTAGCTGGATCAAACTCTAATTGCATTTTAATGTTCTTTCTCTAACAGTCTTATACATCACTGTTGGATGTTCCAGCAGTGTGATCTGAAAATCAAATGGTCGTCTTTAAGCTTACACAAGCTGCTTTATAAGCTACTAAAACTAAACTACTTCGAAAGTAATTTAAACTAGCTATTGAAGCCGAACTTCATTTTGGAAGGTGTTTACGTTAATAACTTGGACTTGTTCACACACTTATTTGAAAACAGTAGTTAAAATAGTATATATTGAAAAATAAAATTATTAAATGTGAATAGTTTTGAGTAGTGTTGTGATTCATACCTAGAGCTTCTGATTTTTTTTTTTTCTCCTCTCTTGAGTGAACATTACAGCATCTAAATTTCTGCCAGATCCTATAGGCTTGCGTAGCTCTAGGAGTAGATGATGTTTCAGTGTCAGTGGTATCCTTAAGCAGCTAGACCGCTGGAGTCAATCCTGAAGATTGATTTAGCTGTAGAGGATGTAATATATATTGGTGACAGACAATGGAGCTTTTTAAGAGTCTGCAACGAGGAAAGCTGCAGAAAATAGATATCCTTAAGTTCTCTTTAACCAGTTCTGAGTTTCCTTTCTCTGAACATTTCTGAAGATAAAACTATACCATCATAGTAACTGTTCCCAAACTTTCTTAGTTTTCCTTAGTTTTGAAAACTGTTTTTAAAACCTGTTTTTCCCCAAATTATCTCAATTTTAGATTGAAAATTTGGTAAAAGCTGATGATGTATTCCTATATCCGTGTTATTAAGATACATCCACTATCCACCATGAAAATTGACATAATGGATCATATCCTGAAACTTGTGTGGTTTATCTCACTTTCCCATGTTACAAGGAGTCCTGGGAGACTTCACCAAGTGAAGATTTTTTTTTTTTTTCCACATACAGAGTCCTTGGACTGCTGCTGCAGTAGACTGGTGTACACCAGTAGACTGGTGACCCTGTGTTTCACCCTCAGTAAGACAGGTGTGGCAAGGGACCAGAGACTCTCCATTTTGGAGGTTCCAATCAGTGAACAGCTCTATGAAGCTGCGTCTTAACAGACAGAAAAACAGCCTGAAGGGTGCAGTATTTTTTTATTGTTCTGCAGCTGGCCTCCAGCTAGAAACAAAAGAAAGGGAAAACCACGGGAAATAGTGGTAAGCGGAAGCCACTTAATCTCCTGATTTCCTCAGAATTTTTCAAGCATAGAGTAGAATCTGGGCCAGTGCATTAGCACTGGTTTATATTTATCTGCATAAAATTTCATGATTATCTGATTATTTTTACAACTTAACTGTTCAATGTTACAATATACGAAGTATATACCTTCTGCATCTTACTGGATGGAATGCCAAATGAGCTTGCACAAGTTTTATTTTGAGCACAGAGGAATTCATGGGAGTTAGATAGTTAGAAGGTAAAGTAGGCTTCATTATAAGTAAAAGATGCCTAAATATACATATACACGAAGTAACTCTGCTAGAGAAAAATTCATTTGGTTGCGAAGGAAAAATTTGAAATCGGGGTACACCAGACATCCCTTTTCATTTATCAATAGTGTGGCTCCTTGCCTTGTTGCATTACAGGTGAAACTGAGCTTCAGGTGTAATGCCATTAGGTAGTATCTGAAGGCATTGTGGGTTTTGTAGAGGTGGCTGGACCATTGTTCCTGAACATATTTTGTTCAGCTTTTCTGCTCTCCTCTTTGATTTCTGCTCTGGGATTAGGTGATATCCTTCCCACAGTAGGGTCATAAGGGAAGAGGGTGGGTTTTAAGCATTACTTCAAGAACAAATTTTTCTCTTTTCTTACAGCAGTTGAGTTCAAGGTGCTTTGCCAGCTTCTGGTACTGCAGGAGCTGGTGGGCTATTGGCATGAGCTGCTGGTTTTGGACATTCAATGAAGGGGAGTGTCTGTAGCAGACTCCCTATTGTAGTTGCTACAATAGCTGCAACTGTTAAGAGTGTAGTAGTGAAGATAGTGGTGAGACTTTGGCATTGGCTGCCAAGGTAAGTGTGTTAAGTTCTTATTTTGAAATGCCATTATTTTCCTGAGGAAAAGTAAGGAAGACTAAACAGAATTTTCTGGAACAAAGGAATAGCAGTTCCCTAGTTTTTGAGCATTCACAGATTTTAAGTGTCTCAAAGCAATGATCACAAGGATCCTTTGTGACGGTAAGGTTAGCTATTTCAATACAGTACTTGCTACTAATTTTTTCTGTTGTGTTCACATAAAGGTATTGTCATCGGCACACTTTTTGTTAGTGAAGAAAATATTCTAAACTGGGTAGTACTTGTACTTTTGAGCTAGTAAGAAAATGGAAAAAAGGAGGGAAATACTTTTGTGTATAAACAAAACATCAGATCTGTTTGGGTATTGTGTTTGTCTGACAAGGTTTTGGTAGCGGGACGTGGGGTGGGTGGGGAGTTCCAGGGGTGGCTTCTGTGAGAAGCTGCCAGAAGCTTCCCCCATGTCCAATAGAGCCAGTGCCATCTGGCTCCAAGACGGACCTACTGCTGGCCGAGGCTGAGCCCATCAGCAACAGTGGGAGCACCTCTGGGGTAACATATTTAAGACGGGGAAAATGTTGCGTGCAAAAGCAACTGCATCCAGAGAAAGGAGTGAGAATACATGAATATTTGTGAATAATGTGTGAGAATATGTCAGCTCTGCAGGCACGAGGGTCAGAGAAGAAGGAAGGGGAGGAGGTGCTCCAGGTGCCAGAGCAGAGATTCCCCTGCAGCCTGTGGTGAAGACCATGGTGAGGCAGGCGCTGCCCCTGCAGCCCATGGAGGTTAATGGTGGAGCAGATGTCCACCTGCAGCCCATGGAGGACTCCATACCAGAGCAGGTGGATGTACTCAAAGGAGGCTGGAAGCCCTCACATGGAATTTGGAAAATCTGTGCCCATATCTATATCTATATGCATGTACTGTCATTGAAAGTTCTACATGAGAAATCTGTGATGTTAGCCGGTTAAGGTTTTTAGAGTACGCACCACTAGTGAAGGATTGCTGTAGTAATTTAGGTATTCTGCAAGATGCCCTTACAAATGTTGCATTATCCTTAGTGTTTTGGGCTACCACTCAGCTTTCCCTTCCTCTCACTCTTTTTCTTTTTTCTTTTTTTTTTTTTCCCCCTCTTGTGACTGGAATCTTGTTGCAGTTTTCTGAGTTCTGTATATGTTGCAGAACTTCTGTATATTATTTGTGGGAAGTTATGGTTTTGGAAAATTCTACTATAGACTTAAGTAGGTGGCAAAGTTTGTAAAACTTTTCATTTCTATATGAGGTGTCTCTAAGACGGTTAGTATCCTCTTCATTCATAGGAGATTTATCAGATTCTTTTTTTATTCTACACTTTTTAAAAGAATTTCACATTTATTTTTGCTTTAATTCATCTCATGTTTTCTTTTAGGTACTAAAACTCAACAAGATCTCCCATTGATCATATATGAGAGTTTTCCATTTTGGTAGAAAAACTTGATAAAATTGCAAAATGTGATTAATATTCTTCTGTTACCTCATCTTAGTCAACTTGGGTAAATTATTTCAGATGTGATAACACAAAGAATTGCCAGCTACCCTTATGTGTCAGTTACAAAGATTGAAATATATGAATTGAATGATACAAGAAATGAGCTAAAAATCAGGTAAATACAGAAAGAAGACCATAAGCCTGATTTTATGTGTTCTCATGTTAAGGAGAGCAAGTTGCAGGAGATAGCCTTTAGTAAATTGGGGAAGAGGAGCTAGATATCAAACGCAGGCCTGATTTAAACTGGAGTACCAGGGAAGTCAAGAAATACAGTTGTGAAAGGTTGTATGTGCCCCGTTTTTTGTAGCGCCAGAGGACAGCCTTCTTTTCTTTTAGTAAGTAGGATTAATTGGCATATTTAAATTCTATGTAATTTTTAAAAAGCCTTAACAACTTTCCTTTGTTAAGTAGCTCAAGCTGTGGTTTTAGTCTTTTCTGTTAAACTCAGCACTTTTTGAGTAGAGAATGCATATCTGTTATGAAGTATATGAAAAACATCTTTTTCACTGAAAGAAGAAAATTGGAGTTTGTCAGCTTAATTTGATGACCTTCACTTCTCTGTTTATTTCTTAGTTTTTGTTTATTAAGTAATAGTGAATATGGGCAATATAAATAATTTCTTTACTATGCTGAAAATGTAATTAAAATATTGCAGGCTGGATTAGTCTCTATTCTTAATGTTATCAATGGATTAATGCAATGACTTAGATTCAGTACCAAGAGGAGTATTTGCAATACTTATTCAGTCCATCCATTGTTCTAAAATTTTAATTCTGTCCTTTGGCTGTAAATAGATTTGTGTATTTATTAAACCATTTTAAAAAAATCACTTTGGTATCTTATTTGTTTAAAAAAAATAAAAGTATATTGCTCCATGGAGTTGAAGAGATAATCAAGAATGGGATTTACTGCTACAAATTCTTGTTTCCTCCCCGAGTTTGACAATGAAAATAGCATTTTAAGTGTTCAGTGTTGGTTGGTATGCATCATCACATGCAATATTTAACAAATTAACTCTGTATAGTGAGAAAATACGGAATACTTGAATCTGGTCAAACATTGGTTTTTACTTACGCTAATATCTTCTGATGTTGGTACAAGGCAAGCTTACCATCTTTCCTTCTTCTATGCTTTACTTTTGTAATTTTGTTCGTTTTCTACCCTTGTATGACAAAAGCATATCTAATCCCTAGATTTCTCATTTTTGTCTTTCCCTTAAATCTGTGTTTCAGGTTAGCTTTCCGATTCAAATTCCATTTTGTATACTCCCTCTGATCTTTTTTTTTTTTTTTTTCTTGTTTCAGGGCTTACTATTTTGACTAGTTGCTACTGTAATATAACTGGACTGACTTTAGCCATCCTTGCTGTGTACAGCTAAGGTAGTCGCCACAGATTCTTGTAATGTCATCAGAGAGAAACAGGCATTTGCAGATTGCACTTTCTTTAGCAAGAGACCTTAGGCATGAGTTTAAGACATGAATTGTATGCTAAATTCTACTGACTATATTGACAAGTTTGCCGCTGGCTGCAAATGTAGTTTAGGGTGACCATATTCAACATGGGAGTTTATATTTAGTCTTAAGATTATTATTCCTGACTTCTGTGATTCTTTTTTAAAATGCCATGGAACACATATGCCTTAAACTGTTTTGTTCTGGTATTGCGAAAGATTCGAGAGATATTAAGTTGTTTGTCAACAACAAACATTTTTGGCAGGATTGTCACAGACACATATCTGAGTATGTTTATCTTTTAGGATGCTTCTCAGAAAATAATAGATTTTAGTCTACTGTCTGTATATTAAGCCCCCCCATCTCCTGCACTAATATAAACAGTCCTATTTTTCTCTACTGTGTGTCTTACCTCTGGTATACTTGGTAAAACCCTTTTTTTCAGATGTTGCTCAGTGTTATGTTCTAGTTTCTAACAGTACTTTTGTGTGTGCTTTACAAAACGTGATTTACTGTGTATTCAAGTTCTTTCTTCCATACTCAGACTTTTATGGCCTTTAAGACTGTTGGACACTTGCTGAGAATCCAGCTTGGCTTTCAGTGTTCTAGAAAGACCAAACAAATTGGTCTGTGAAAATAATGCATTATAGCATACTTTCTAACCCTGATTCTTGAAAGAGAGACTGGTGCACAGCAAATGTCAACATTGATTAAAAACTTTCTTTACTGTGTTTTAAGAAACGTACATATGTTCTTTTTTTTTTTAGATAGTAGATAGAAAGCAGATTCCCATCTGTTTCTGTTTATCATAGCCAAATGTACAAAAATCTGTTTGGACTGATGGTACTTGCTCATCCGGACTAAAATGAGTCAAATGTTCCATTTATGATTTGCAAGGTATAAAATGATATAATTTCACAGTACTCTTCAGGAGGCTTCTTGCAAGGTACGGTTGGTAGGTGCTAAAAGGCAACTTGTTGCATACATTTCATTAGGGAAACTACTGTAAGAAAAAAAATATTCGTCCAATTATTAGCATGAACAGTAACTGCATGTGCCTGATACTCTTTAGCTCAGGCTTTTTAGGGGAGTGAGGATAATGACTTTGGCACTCGCTCTTTATTTATAATGCTTTGAAAACACGTGTGTGAAAGCTGCCTGGCGCATAGTTGCTTAGGAGCATGGTGCCCTGGCTAATGCATTCAGGAGCTTCCTCATAGATATGACTACAACAGTATTACTGCTCTTTATGGTGCATACAGCCTACTAGGTTTTCTTTTTTTATTTATCTTACTATTTTGCCAAAAGCTCATTTCATATTGTCCCTTTGGAGTCTTGTCTGTGCTAGCGTGTTTACTCTAAAATTTCCAACCAGCTTTACCACTGGTTCAGCTGTACAGCTGGCAGGAGCAGTGAGAGCTGCAGCATACACAAGGTGCTGAAAGCTTTTGGCAGCTTTGCCTTTTTGCTTTCTAAATCTGCTATGATCAAAGTTTGTACAATGGAAATTTGCCTCTGTCACTGCTTACATCACTGCATCTTCTGATGCATGCAGGCTGGTAGTAATAAGAATAGGAAAATAATAAAATGTTGGTGTAAAAATAGCATGGGTTTTCTGCATAGCTGTTGGAGCTCAGTGATAATCCTTCTGTGGCCTATGTCATGGTTGCCAAGGAGGATTGGATACAGCTTCTTTCATATCTTTCAACAATGCACTTGTCAACAGTGCTTAATTGGATAAGGAGATAGTTGAAGAGTCAAGTGAGGCAGTGCCTCTCAAAAAATGTGTGAGCTGAGTTCTGTTGAACAAGTTTTCTATTATGTTTAAGAAAAAGAAGACAGTCATTTTTTAAAAGCATTTTTTAAGGTGAGAAGCTGTAAAAGCCGTGTGCTTTGCGTAATAAACAGCTACCTCTTAGGAGAGGAGAGCTTGTAGAATTATCACAAATGGAATGATCATCAGAAAACTACTGATTTTACGGAAAAGCAAACAAACCTTGATACTGTAGCTTTTTAGGATGTGTAAGTGATTGTAGTTGTGGAAAACTACAGTTGGAACCCACTCAGATTTCACTGTCAAGCATTAAAAAAAGGCAAGTCCATTTAAGATGTAGCTATTTTATAAATTTAAAGGAAAGAATCCAAATAACCAAATGAGATAACAGTAAAATAAAGGGCCAAAGCATTTAATAATCCAACAAAAACAGTGGTAAAAACACAGATAGTACAAATGACCAAATTTCCTAGCAATATGAATTTTAACATATCACAGAACATTTGATTTGCGGAGATTTGTTCAGGCTAAATTCTTTTGCCTTGAGTCAGCTGTGTACAGGCTTTACCACCCCTTTTACCAGTGGAACAGATTTCTGCATGGCACGTTTTGTCTTCATTAGGTGTACTGTCATATAATAAGAGACATCATGTGGGCAATAGGTCAATGTGTTTTTGAAAAGGCACCTAAAAAACCCTGCTTTGCCTCTTGCGGGATAAAATAGTGAACTGCTGGCTGCAATCTTGGAAAGCTTTTCCATTTTCTTGGGAGTTGTAAGATTGTGGTCTTACTAAGAATTTTAATGCTATATCTGTTACACTTAAAAAATATTTCATTCACAAGTATAAAATCACTTCCTCACAATATTATTAGATGTGAGGGGAAACAGTACAGTGCCTTTGTCCATGTATAATTTATTTCCCTGTTCTCAACCTACCCCGTTGTCGTGGGTTAGCCTTGGCTAAGGGACAAACGCCCACTCAGACACTCGCTCTGCCTTCTGAGAGAGATCACTTGCCTACTACTGTTGTGGGCAAAACAGACTCACCTAGTGGAAAAATAATTTAATATATCTCCAATTTAAATAGATTGGGATAGTGAAAAACAGACAGACATTGAAAAATACCACCTTTTCTCCCCTCTTTCTGAGGCTTAACTTTACTTTTCAGTCCCTACTCGTCTACCCTCTGCTTGTCTGAGTTGCACAGGGGATAGGGGTGTATGGTCAGTACATAGGAATTTTCTCTCTGCCACTCCTTCCTTCTCTTTCTCTCTTCCCCTTTCCAGTGTGGGCTATCCCCACAGGCCGCAGTTCCTTCAGGAGACATCCAGCCCTCTGGTATGGGCTCTCCACTGGCTGCAGGGAAATACCTGCTGCCATGGAGCACCTTCTTCCCTCCTTCTTTTCTGACCTTGCTGTTCCATCTCCTGTTTCTTGCTCTGTTTTTCATTCCCTCCTCCTCTGACTGGTGTTTTTGCCCTTTCGTAAGTATGTTTTCACAGAGGTACCACCATTTTGGCTGAGGGACTCAGCCGTGCCCTGTGGTGGGTTGGTTGGAGGCAGCCAGAACGGGCCATGTATGGCACGGGGCAGCCCCATCCCCACCTCACAGAGACCACCCTGCAGCCCCCCCAGATAACACCTTGCCAAGAGCACCTAGTACAGTAATTTACACTGTTTAGACAGTGTTCAGTTTCTGCTTTCTTTCTACTTTTAATCTTAAAACAAAGGTTCATCATCTAGGAATTGTTAAGAAATTACATTTTCATGAAGATGATTTATTTAGTGCTATATACCCAGTTGTTGTTGTGCTTCAAAATCCCTGCATCTGTGATTTGGACTTTTGCTGTATTATGCTGCTGCTGAGACTCAGATAAGCTTGAACCCTTGGAGAATTCACTGTTATTTGAATCATAGTGGCTTTGCTAATCTCTTTGCTATATTTCGTTTTGGAATCTGTCTTTTCTTAAATGCCTCAGTCACATTTACATTGAAAAATGTTATATTACAGCTATGCTGCTTTTGGCTTTGGGTCTTATTATACTGTGGATTCAAGATATGCCTTTCTGTCCATAGGGACAAATGCAGTATAACTGCAATTCTCTGGATATTGCAGCTGATTATTAAGGCACAGCATATTCTGTGGGAAAAACAGTTTTGCTTTATGGACTGACTTCTTCTGTAGCGAGGTTTGAGGTGTGAAGTGCATTAAATTTGACCAACATGGGCTTGCAGCACATGTCAAACTGCAAAATGAAAGCTAATCATAACCTGTGCTAGCGCATCTGCACTTATTTAAGTGATAGTGTGTTTCTGTAATTTTGAAATGTCTGATAAAAGAAAGTACTTGTTTTCTGGTAACTGTGAATAGCTGTGCTCGTTTCTAACTAGTGTTAAGTCTTAAGTTATGTTATCTCTTCTTCCCCCAACCTCCCCATTTTCTTTTCTTTTTAGCCTGTGCTTGTGCATGAAGGCTAGTACAGGCATCTTAACATAAGCTGCCATTGTACCTTCTTTTTCCTGTATAATCACACTAAAGTTTCTGGTTTATGTTACAAAAAAAATCATTTATGTGAAAGTAGTAAGTGTTCTGGTATTAATTGCAATCTTGGGCAACACCTTTTGTAACTTATTTACAATTGACCTGTCTTCAGATTCAGTGGTGAGAGAAGGAACAGTTATATATATGTATTTTGGGTTTTTTCCCCTTGTATGCTTTCTAATTATCACTCTGTTCTCCAAGTCTGTTTGGTTTGGCTTTCAAAATCACTGTGCACTTAAAAAGTCTCATGAACCCTGTGCATAAAATTGCTGTTACTGAGGTCACTGTGCCACAGGAAAAATGTTAAATCTAATTTTTGTTTGTATTTTGCTGTCAGACATTTTTTAAGGGAGTCTGGGGTTTCCTTGTAAAACATCTCTGGCTGTACACAAGAGATGTTCAGATTCAGACCCCATGCTTTTTAGAAAGATACAGTGAGTTGTTGGGTTTGAGAAATCTGGTTTATGATAGCTGTTTATTTTCCAGAAACCTGTTCAGTAGATTTTGTGAAGCTGGAGGCAAAAGTAAGTGCTGTGTGTAAAGATCACAGTTGGCGAAAAGGTCTGGGTTTGGTGTTGTTTTTTGTTTGTT
>VXBH01006423.1:24864-36930 GCA_013400035.1 Rynchops niger
TTTTTTTTTTTTCCTTCTTTTGGACATGTCCTGGCTTTTGTTCTTATTTTCACTTTAAACAAACTTCTGATTCAGCCAGTTGCAACCAATGGCTCTTTGAACCTTGTGTCATCATCTCAGGGCTGCAGAATACATTCAGAACATCCTCGTGCTCTCGGTGTGCATCTGTAGTTGTGGTTAAAATGGTACTGCTTCAGTTCGGTCATGCTGATAGAAGTGCCATGCATGAATAACTTTCCTTGGGCTATCAGAGAGGATTGCAAACTGCCTGGAGGTCTGTGCAAGCTCTCTGTGGTAGCTGAACTATCTTGGGGCATCTTTACCCCTGTGTAGTAGAGAGGTGTGTAGTAGTTTTGTACTGTGTCTTTTTGCTGAATTCCATTGTATTATCACTTTCTCTCCCTCAGTCACGGTTGCGTTCTTACCCTGAATTGTTTCCTCCCATTTACAGACTTGTCTGTTTGCATAGATTCTATCTGGAGAGTGAATGCAAAGAGGGCAACTGCTGTGCCCTCTCTGCCAACACGCTGCTGCCTCTTTGCTGAGGCCTCACAGTAGGTCGTATGTACAGCGTGCCATAAACCCAGTCATCAGCTGCCACGATACATTCAGGTGTCTGTGAGAATAGGGATATAACACTATCAGAAGTTGCACATAATGAATCATTCACCCCTTCATGGAATTTTGTATCTGAATGTGGATGCTATTAATGATAGCTCTTCCCTTCACAGTCTGTTTTTTCTTACACAAATATGTTAGTTTTTAAGTAGCAAGGGGCTGCATTGCTCTAAATAGTCATGAAGTTTAATGATGAATAAGAAAGCTTAAATATATCAGAGAAAACTACTTTATCAATAGGCAGCCTGCTTATGGTGTATGACTAGAGATTTAATTTGAGTAAAAGTATCAGACTAAATAGTCATTAAAAATGTGAGCAAATTATAAGTGCAGTAATATTGCATATAAAAAATGGAGACATGAGAATAGCAAGTATTCCATATAGGAGAAAAGATCATATTTCTTTGCACTCTAGCTTACTGTAACTTCACTCAAATACACGTTAACCAGTACATTTAAGCAGTTGAAATTTCCTCATGTTCAGCACTGATAGGTTTTAAATTAGTTCAGGAGAAATCCACAATCCTGTTGCTCAGAGGTCAAGTGTTTTAACTAGGCCTGCTGAGCTATCTTGTTTAGTGATTTTGACACTTTATCAGTATTATGGGAAAAGTATTTCCTACTTCTTCCTCCCAGAAGAATATGCAACTCTTTAACCTTATGGATTCGTTGAACGATCATTCTTTGATTTTTACCTCTGCGTACAGTCTCTTTCATTTGTCCTCTCTTGCTAACTAGTGGCATTTTTAAAATTAAATATATATCATAACAAAAGAGTTTCAAAATTCACCGTCTGTAATCACTGATGAGGAAAATTTACTGGCTTTTAAACCAGTGGAAGTTACCCTTTTCAGTGTATGTCTATTGTTTTCAGTCACTGGTATAAGCCTGGCATGCAAAGATCTATAGATGTAGTTGTGTATTCCAAGATGACTCATTTAATGATTTTTCCCTGAGACCTAAGGAGGCCAGCTGGTCTGCAGTTTTCAGATTACCCTTTTGGCCTGCTTTTGAAGATGCGTGCATTGTTTGCTTTTGTCCAGTCACTAGTCCTTTCCCCTGTCACCTCCATGACATTTCAAAGATGACAGAAAGCAGTTACTGTGATATTGGACAGTTCTTTGGATGCAGCCCATCAGCGGGACGGGTTGAGTTTTGGCAGCAATTCCTGACTCAGCTCTCATCCACTGCTGGTAGTTCATCTCCTTGTGTTCTTATCACTAAGCATGGAAGGTGGAGCAGTGAAGACTACAGCAAAGAAAGAGCCTCAGCCTTGTTTGTGCCTCCTGTCACTACGTCACTCTCTCCTTTGAGCAATGAGAGCATGCTCTGCCTTTTTTTGTGCCTCCTGTCACTACGTCACTCTCTCCTTTGAGCAATGAGAGCATGCTCTGCCTTCTATTAGTAGAGCCATGGTAGAAGCTCTTCTTGTTGCCATTTGATATCCCTTACAAGTGTCAACTCTAGAAGACCTTTGGTTCTCCTAACACTGTGCCTTAAGTTCCTCCTTTGTAGGCTTCCTCTGCCTCCAGCTTCCATATGCTGCTTTGTTGCATTGGAGCTTAGTCTTGAGTTACGGTTTAGCTGAGCCAGTTCCTGGTACATTGAAATATTCTGGTTTTCCTGAATATCAGGATGAACCATTCATGGACTTAGAGATTGTTTTCCTTAAGTGTATACCAGCTTTCCTGAAGTCTTCTATCCTCTGGAGCCGCCTCCTTTGGGATCCCATCTACCAGTTACTTCAGTGGGCTGAAATCTGCTCTCCTGAAGTCTGTGTTCTGTGCTGTGCTAATTTCCTTTCTCAGTCCTTATGAAAGGAACTATGTTAACAGAGAAGATATGTAAAAAGTAAACATAATATATTTTAATAAAGACTTGAAGTCCAAGGCAGACTATATCTTCTATTCTGTTACTGACAGTAGAATTCCGGTTATGTGGTGCACCAGGATGTTTATTTGGCTAGTAAATTATGGCTGTAGGGCATCTATTTTGTGAGTTGTTTTCTTACATAATATTTTTCACTGACCAGCACAGTTTGTTAATTGATACTTTTCAGTAACAAAAAGAAGGCAACTGTTCAGTGATGGTCGTAAACACAGGGCTTGATTTGATGTATTTGAAATAGTCATGAGACCTGTTTTCTCTACTGTTACTTGAGTAAAGGTTCATGACATCCTACTAAAAAAAAAAAATAAAAATCAGTCTTCCAAAATGAAGTGAATGGTGCAGTTGGTTTTGTATGTGTTTGGTTTTTTTTTGAGGGGGGAGGGAGGGGTAGGGGTCAGACATGATGATGGTTGTTTTTTTTTTTTGTTTTGTTTGGCAGGTGGCTTAAACCTGGAGCAGTAAAGCATGCTATGTACCATGTTGTATTTTTCCAATCTGTGTGTTAACTATCAAACCATAACAGCGTCCATTAAGAGTGTTGCCGTGCCCCTACAAAACTAGATGAATGGAATATAAGATTTGTAATATGTAGCCGATAGGCAAATACTGGATGTTGACAATGCTATCTCTATTTATTGCCGGTGTTTCATAATATATGTACAAACTATGTCATTATTGCACACTGATATTAGGAAAAATGTCATTCTTCCATGTTCGAGTAGGTGATCAACTTTTATTACATGTTCAATAATATCTGTTTATTTTACCTTATTATAGATGACAGAGTTACAAATACCATTAGGAGTGATTAAAAAAATAATTGTATTCTCTGAGCAGCACCATTTACTTTCACTGCCTGTGTAAGATGACACATTCCTCGGTCAGACTGCAGAGGAAGCTATTTTGTCATTTGTATGTGTTTAGGTTCCTTTGGGTGATGGCCCGATAAGCACTGATGATTTCCTGAAACAGAAAATATTACCTGGAAATTTCTAAGTGACTTGAAATAAGTCTGATCATTCAAGGGTGGAAGGAAGTACGAATGAATGTCTTTGGTCTGTGCTTTTTAATCTGTCTTCCATGTGCCTGTCTTCCCTTTTCTAAGAACAGTTTTATAGTTGGAGTTTAAACGAGTTCCTAGCCATACTTTCTGTAAAGCTGGGTACCTTTGGATATAGCGGTGATTAACAAAAGATTCTGCTGCCAGTCATGGCCAAGTCACAATTACATTCAACTGTTTTCTGAATCTTTTAACAGTTACAAAACTGGACCATGAAAGCCAAAGAAAATCGAAATCTCTGTAATGAGATTTTGGCTATAGGGTGGTAGCATTTTCTTTTGCGATGTTTTCTGAGATACTGTAAAGAAGGCCAAATTGAATATGACTTTTAAAAACAGTGAATTGTCATTTACCTTTTATTTTATGTTCTGTTTCAGTACAAATTACATACTGTCAATTTTTTTCTATAGCATAGTTACCTGTCCGATTCATAATGATTCTCAGTAATGTTTGTACCCCTTGGTGTGGGTTACCCCAATTTGTCATTTTCTTCTATAAATAGGACCCTGGATTAAAGTAATGTGATATTGTAGGTGAGTTTTTTAAGAAAGTATATTGGTTCTAGTATATTAGAATGCATTGTCATCTTTTAAATCAATGAATATTTAATTGCTGTGGACTAGAAAGGACCATTCAGGACAGATAGAAAGTATTCTTGACATTGTTGAGAATGTTTAAAAACACATGACCTTTACTCTCGGTTTTTTTTCAAATCTTGATTTAATTTCAAAATTGCTGTCAAAGTTCTGTGGAGACAAATAATTGATCTGCAGAGGGGTTAATAAAAAAAAAAAAATAATAATCCAGACCTGGAAACAAGGTAAATATTAAAGTCTTCCCATCACCTGTAACTGGTAACTTTCATAATGTATATCACCCAGTTGATGGTAGTGCTGTGTATATTGTGCACCTGCACCTCACGGTGCTTTTTACATGAAGAGAGAATAAAGTGTTTTGAATACAGTGCGTGGTTTGTGTTTGAACTGAGGCCTGTGAAATGTGCAGAGCAGCTCCGTACCAGCGTGTGAGACCCGGTCTTGCAGCAAGGAGAAGATTGCCCCATGACTGTGTTGGAAACGTGCTGCATACGCAATATTGTAATTCAATAGCAGGTCTGTTAAAGAAGCTATCATGAGGCTATTGTTACGGTTAAATAACTAAACCTACCAGTTGTCAGGATGAAAAACAATGCGCATATTTTAATTGAGAAAGCATTTCTTCCAAGCCTAGCTGTAATGATGTATTTGCTTGCAGTGGCTTGGAGAGGTTAATTCAGACAATTGAAATGGTTAAAAAAAGTAGTGTTGTCTGGAAAATGTTTGAGAATTATTCACAGAAAATCAGGCAGATGTAGAGACTGAGACTGCACACATGATCTGAGGCAATTGGGCTCAGCTTGTGGAAAACAAATATCCGTGGACAATTTTCATTGTTTAAACGTTGTTTTTCATTCAGAGTTATCTGTTCCTTTAAGATTAAAACCTTCTTTGGTTTAGAAGAGCTGTGAGGAGCTGTATTAGTTACTGGTCACAGATTCTGAAACAGACTTGCAGACAGGCCTACTAGTTATAAAGCATAGTTTGAGCCCAGTTACAGATTTAAGCATTGTCTCCTCTTTTGGCTAGCAGGCTGTGAGAATCATGAACTTTCAGGATGCATCAGAGGTAAAGTCCTGTTAGGTCAAGCAGAAAAATCTGAGACAGATTCCTTTGCCCATAATTATTATAAATCTACTCTCTGTTTCTCATTTTATTCAAATGTAAAATAGTTGCTACTTTTCCAAGTTTGGAGAAACATTTGTTTCCCAGAAACCTAGAAATGCTACTTGAGCAACTAAAATTTTTTAAGTAACACGACTGCAGACTAAGTCATCTGGAAGGGCAGGAAACCTTGAACACAAATGCTCAAGCTACGAATTAATCTGGGCCTAAGAAGGTGTGGAGTGGTGGTAGTGGGACTGCCTCATTGGTAATTTTTTTTGCTGTTTAATATCATGGAGTTTTTAAAATGATTATTAGAAACCATAGCCTTTCACTTGAGAAAGAGATGCTTTTTACTTAATTCTTGCAGCTGCGCAATCCTGTCACATCCCTAGTTTGTGTATCTTCTCAAATGTGGGGAAAAAACAGCCCTTAGTCCTAAGTGATATTGTTGCATTAATTGGAGAGTGCTGTGGCACAACTTCTGGGGGACATATGCTAGCCACCACAGTGTCAAATACTTCCATTTAATTTGCTTGTTTGGTGGCTTAAAAAGATGGTCCTCAGGGTATGAGCAACAGGAACGGCTGCTGGCAGCTGGGACCTCGTCACTTAGAAATGATGAATTACCACCAAGACCTAGGGCCTACTTAGCTGAAGTGTGAGAACCCCACAGGATGTTATTGAATAAAAGAAATGCAATTGTAGATAATACCAGTAACAACTTTTTTTTTTGTTTTTGTACTAGCAATATGGAAGTATCACTACCATTGTAGAAGACCATAGTAACTAACCATCTGAAGACTATAGTCACCATCTGAAAGACTATGCTATTTTGATCATTTCTGTTCAAGAAAGGTTGATTCAAGAAGTTGTTGAAAAGGGAGGATTCTCATTTGAAAGCAAATTTAAAAAGTTTTGTTCACTGACTGGAGCAGAGTTGAATAGATAGCACAGACACAGAAGCGGGATTGATTTTTCAGTTCTTAATATTAGCGTAGGCAGCCTCGTGGGTCAAATGGGGCAAAAAGACACGTGGCGTAGGTGTAATTCTATGGACATAACTGAAATTGCAAAAGCATGTGACAGGAATGAATTAGGCTTATTTTTTCCCAGAGATGAATGCTGAATTCCAGAGCAGGAGGACAAGAAAGGGCAAAAAAATGAACTTCTTGTGCAATAGAAACAGCCGTCTTGATTCTGCTTCCATTTTGTCATTAGAACCATGTGGGTTTACTTCCTTTAAACTGGAATATTGCTTGTTATGATCTCCAGAAATGGTGCAGTAATAAAATCTCAAACTGCTTAAAAGCTGTCCTTAATAAAATTAGGAAAAGTAACTAGTGTGTCTTCAAATAGATAGCTTTTAGTACTTATAGTATACTGCTTGGTATCTTGTTTTCTTTATTTTTCCATTTTCCCCTATAATCAGCCTGAAAGAAGTAAACATCGTAAGGAAATAATCCTCATGATCCAGACCTTTTTTGGTAGGTACCTAGCAAAAGACAATAGTTGTGGAAATTTCTGTGGTAATAGCAGGCCTTTTCTTAGGTGATTTTTTTCACTCTTATTTAATACTATATGAAGAACGTGAATTTTTGGGAGAGCTTTTTAGCAGTTCTGTTTACTGCCATTGATGTCTTCCTTAAGAATGGTATCCTTGAAAAAGAAGAAAGACATAGCATACAATAAGTCCATCACAGTTCCTTCTGTGTTTGTAATCAACAGTGAAGAAGTTGAAAGTGGTCATTTTGCCTTTTAGAGTATAGAGGGTAGAAGATGTGATGTGTGATGAGTAAATGTTTTTCAGAAAAATGATATTAAGAAGACATGCATCTCGTTTTAGAAAGGTCTTGCCAATATTTTTTTCCTGTAACACAAACATTTCACATACGCTTCTGATGAATTTGGATAAAAACCCCAATGTTTCTGTCCCAGGTTGCAATCTTGATTTATGATTTCCTTTAACTTAAATTTTCTTCTGTTTGTGTCCCTCTTGAAGACAGTTTGCTTTCCCCTTAAACTACCAACACTCACAAAGCTTCTGATTCAGCAAGGCATGATGCATCCTCAGCTTCCATTTAAGTCAACAGAAGCTGAAGAAACTGTATTTTCTCAGAAAGTAGATAATCTTAGAGGCAGCTTATCAAAGAATATAATTCACAGTCCCTCCATCTTCCCTCATGTGATTTTGTGATTGTACAAGTCTTGAGTTTAAATTACTAGTTCTTTTACAGTAGGGTTGGTTACTTGATGTTCTTTTCACCCGTAAAGTTCCCCTTTTTGTGTCACGTCCTTCCCAGCGGCAGGTTTAGCGTTCACTGCTTGTGTCTATTAAGCATTAATTCTTTAACTGTATTTTAGTGAGAGAGAGCAATACGATATGTTCCAGTGCAAGAATCTTAATTCCTACGCAAACATATGGCATAGAATTATCTACTTAAAGATGGAACAATTTGATAATAATATGGTAGAGTGACATCTGCACAATAAAATAAGATGCTGATCGCACTGGAAAAGTAAACGCAAAAGTTTTATACTAACTATTCTGACATCATCAGAAAGCCATTATCATTCCTCCATGGAATGTTAAAATTTAATGATCTAATTTGGTCTTATCACATGCAATATAAATAAAAAATAACCCTATTAAGTATTCAGAGACCCATGCTGAACAAAAAACTTTTAAGTGCTATTTTCTGGAATTTCGACTTAAAGAACTTACATATGTTTAACAGGGAATAAGGAAAAAACATTAGGAGAAAAATAAAAATTCTTAGTAGTTCCCATCCTTTATGGCAGATGTTTACATATTCTGTCCTATTCTCTGTATAGTTTAATTTCTTGTCCTGTTGGTCCTGCTGTCAAGATATTTAATTTAACATCGGCCTTTACTTTTGGGGAAAAACCATGCTAACACAAGGATATAATTACAACTTTTGCCTGAATAAATGAGGGTGATAATTCTTGAGGGCAAAAAGAAGTTTGTTCATGTTAGAATGCCAGACCCAAAGTTATAGAGGAAGCTCCTACAATTCAGAACATACAGTTGTATTACCTAAACTCATGAAGGTCTGCAAGGAAGCATCACTCTATTTTTTGAATGCACATGACTGGCCATGGAGATAGTAGGTCTTTTTTAAGCTTTGCAACTGAGGATTTCACCTCCATCATCAATTCTTCAAAATGGAGTGGAAATACCCAGAAATTTGGAGACTGTTGAAATTAAACTCAATTCTATTTGTAGAGTCGAGATACTAAATTAGAACTGTTATAGAATGTAACCTATTATTTTCTTGAATTGAAATATTGGTAGCCTAGCAATGAAAAGATCTATTAAAAATTATGAAAATGGGTAAAGAATTCTGATTCTTCTGCTTTAAGTTGGGGTACTACATTAAGGTAGTTCTCTTTGATAGAAATGATTTAATTACCTGATTACACAGAGAGAAAACTTAGTTTTTTAGTGCAAGTCTTTAAGGGTAGAGTAGGCCTTGAGTTGATCACAGTATTTCAGTTTTGCAATACTGAATCTATATAAAGCTTATTTAATAGAATTAGAGTAGTCAATAGTATTTCATATTGATCGTTTTTTCTCTTAAACCTAGTTTTCTCACTTAAGTTTACTGTGTCAAACAGCCAAGAATATTGGCTTTTGCACTGCTTAATGGAGAGCTACTGGTGTTTGCCTTTTTTTTTTCTGTTTTTATTTTTTTTTTTTTTTCATGAAGAACATATTTATGAATGTAGGATGTATTTATGTAGATGTTCTTCTTAACAGTTAATAGATCATAATAAGAAGGCAGTTTTCAAGGCATAAACAAAAGAACTGCATATGGTGATTTCCTTTTACGTGTCTATATTTACAGCCTTTTTTTTTTGGTGTCACTGTATGAAACATACAGATGTGGGTTTTTTTGAAACGAGAAATACAGTTGGCCAGAATGAGGCTGAATTATCTTAGATTGGTCTTTACTGCCTGCCAGCCTATGCAAGTGATACCAGCTTTTATTATGATAGATTTCTGGCTGGCTGCAAGTGGGGATAGAACATCTTATAGAAATGTGTGGGACTGTTGGAAGTTAATGCAGAAATCTCATTCACTCTTCGTATATGTTCTGTCTGAGTAATAGACTCTTCATAGCTGAAAAAGCAACCAGGGTATCGTACAGGACCATTTGTTTGGTCTTATCAGTTCTCTCTCTGCCAAACACAAACCTCACGTAAAGGCTTCTCAGAGAAAAAGTCATGTAACACAATATTCTTTGGCATGAAATGCAAACAAGATATTTCTATGAAGTTGAAGCCTTTAAATGTCAATAGGAGTTTCATTTATTTAATCTGGAATAAATGCATTTTTAAAAAATGGACTAAAAATAAGTAAATACATTTTATGGTTTGTAAATAAGAACCATAGTAATGTGAACTCCATGCATAAAGTCTTGTGTCTCTGATTAAACCAAATATTCTTAAGGATGTGACAGCATCAGAAATGCAGTATTTAGGTTTTTATGCTCACCCAAAATTCTTAGTTAAAAATATTCATATTTAATATCCTAGATGAGCTGATTATGAAGAGCTGAATCTGATTACCTGATTGTCTTGAGAACATCGAACAGCTACTTGTAAATGAACTATTTATGCTAAATTTTGAGCCCAATCCACTGGAAGCTAACCATATTTTTCTTTTGCCTATAGAAGCTTCATTAGTTTGTATTAGACTATGACTACAGAAATTCTTTATCTCTGTCCTGGTTTCAGCTGTGATAGAGTTGATTTTCTTTCTAGTGGTTGCTGTGTTTTCAGATGTGGTATGAAAGGAATATCAATAATGCATATTGTTTTAGTTGTTGCTATGTGATGTTTATACTATTCAAGGATTTTTTTTCAGCTTCCCTTAGAAGCTGAGAAGGAGCATAGATAGAAAAATGGAATGGCGAAAGGAATATTTCATACCACAGACGTCATGCTTTGTATATAAATGGGNTTGGCAGAAAAATTCAATGAGCAGCGCATCATATTGTTGCTCTCTCACAAGCAGAATCCCGATCTCTTGTGAAAACATAAGGAACAACTGGCTGATGGCAATTCTGATTACTTTAGATAGTAATTATTGAAAAAAAGCATATAGATCTTAAATGATCCTTTTATCTATTACAGCCATCCAAAATCGATAACGATAAAATGACACATATTCTTTATTGCATTCTGTTTAATGAAAAAGAGAAAAGGAAAAAGCCTGAACTAAGCATACTGGTTGGTAAGAGCAAAGTCATCTTAATGCTGTGATGCTTTTGGAATCTACTTGCTACAAACAATCAGCATTTGGTAACTTTTTAGCAAGTTCCTCTTACTGCATCATAACCCTCACTAGAGAAATTTGTAAGCCTTCTGTCTTCATTTACACAGGGTTTTGCCCTACCCATGTTAGAAAAATGTTTTAAAAAGTTTGCCAGTTAGCACACATTTAGTTGTATGCAGACTTAAAATACTAAAGCATAGTAAAGAGGTTTTAGTTTAACCACACTTGGCATGTCAAGAATCGTGCATAACTACTTACTGATGAGGACAAAACTGTTTTCAACACGCTTCTTCACAGTGTCCTAATGGCAAGGAGTTCTTGTGGCATAGCATATAAGTTGGTATAAACAGGTTAATAATGCAGTCACCCAGCCAAGAAAGTGATTATAACATTTATGCTTTGCAACCACACAGATCTCTGGTCGTACTACCTTCCCAGCTTCAGAGGGTGGCTGGAGGATCTTGTGTGGATGTATGAGTGTGGAAGACAGACCATGGCTGTATGTGGCTGGTGGTTCTTTTACATAGCTGTACAGGTTTAGGTTCTGAACTTCTTTCAGTGTCCAGTACTATACGGTAATAATGCTCTGCAACACCAAACTTCTGTGTTTAGGCAGCAAAACACAGACCTATCTAACGCTTCACAAAGTGAATCTCAGAATAACATAAGAGAAATTGTTTTTTCAAATATGTATCTTTTATGTTGTCTGTGCAGTCTTTGATGCTACCAGATATTTCTTGGATCAATAATTTGACCATCTAGCCTACTTCTGAATAGGCTAATGGCAAGTCAATGCTTTTATTGCAAGTAATGCTGATACTTTAAGATATTAGCTACCCTAGACTTTTGTAAGACAAAGAGCTAATGGATTGAGAGCAGTCCTGTTATAGACTGGTTTAATAAAATGTATTGAACCAAAGACATGCCGAGTAATTCTGGTACCTTAGTAAATGGTTTTCAATTTCTTACCTAATTATGAGCCTGCGTGCACCACACTGAGCTCCGTATACCAGCTTCAAATTCATTCTTACCTGTTCTGATACTTGATGATATTTATTTTTTTCTAACTCTCATTCTTTTTTATGGGTTGATGGACATATATCAGACACATCTATTTAATTTGTTTATAACTGCAGAGTTAGGTTGTTTTGATTTTACTGTTCTCTGAAAAGCTTGACCACCGCTAGAATGGAATTGTTGGATCTGTTTTGGGAGAGTTCTTGCCTTATATCTGCAGTTGTTAGCATAGGAACCGTGATCACTGTGGCAATATGACCACTTCAGGAAATACAGAAGTAATGTTTTTTTTTTTTTTTTCCCCCAACATTAGGGCCTGGTAAATTATCTGAGGCAAGAGGAACGTTGGTCATCATCTTCTGTCAAGTTCTTCATTTGATTATAATTCTTTTAGAAAGCATAAGCAGGAAAGGCCTGCCTTGTCAACATCATTGTTCCTTCTTTTTTTGCTTCAGTTGAGTGGAAGGAAATTCTATTAC
>VXBH01006423.1:38220-93925 GCA_013400035.1 Rynchops niger
TCTTTAAAAAAAAAAAAAAAATCAATCGCAGTGCTCCATTGCTGACTTAGTTTGGATTTAAATAGTGGTATAATGTTGCATAGCTACAGTTTCTTTCCTTTCTGTCTTTTGTTAAAGGTTAAGCTACATAAACAGGTAGCTGTAGATTATTTGAAATTTCTGGGGGTTTATTACCTTTTAAAATACATGGTAGAACGATATAATAATTTTTTTCACAAATATTTTATGATTTGGGAAAATAATTTTTTCATCTGTTCAGTTTAGAAATAAGGTCTAACATCTAAAGCAGGGAACTGAAATTAAAATACATTCGAGTATCAGTTTTGACTGTGGCTTGTGACCCCGACAAACAAGCCTTTCTGTGGTCATCTTCTCTGCTATCAGGAAGAAACAGTAATATTTGCAAAGCTTTCGGGAATTCCTAGAATGATGGTGTATAGAACTACAGATTTTTTCTTTATCTGTTGGAAGGTATATAGGTTTTCTACATATTCTGCTTTGCTGAGCAACAGTACAAATGAAGTGTCGTAAGGTGACACAAACTCGATTTAAAAGTCACATTGGCCAAAAAATGATCCAGTAGATTGACAATCAGGAATAAATCTTTTAGGTGTTAATTTTCGTAGTTCTTATCCTCTGTGAATTTTCAGTTAAGAATAACACTTAAAAATTGGAGCAGTGAGGTTATTAATATATAGACAAAATGGTGGTTGACTCAGCCTACTGTTTGACTCGGCATTTACAGAACCTACAAGGTGTACATGAGTGATGAATTTCAGGCATCTAAGACTTGAAAAACTGAGCCAAGCTTTTGCAAGAATTTATCATATGCCTTAGAGAAACTTAATGAATTTGATGGTGCTTTGCATTCTTCACATGAGACTCGACCACAGCTTTTCCCCCTGACAGTAATTTCATTGCTTTCTTCTTCTTCCCCTAGGCAGAAGTCATTATGTACTGTGATTTGCCATTGATAACATTAATTTGCTTTTTTTAACATCCCTTAATATAATGTTCTAGATGCTAAAAGGTGAAACCTGAGAAATATGCATCGTGACATTTTAGAACATCTTCAAAATGTACAGAAAAAAATTATTTTCTGAACTGTAAAAAGTGATTTATCATTTTATTAATGTAAGGATAAGTCATTACTCCATTTGCTGTGCTGTGCTTCAGAGGCAACATTGAGGAATGCTCAATAGTTCTAAGGCTTTAGATGAGTCTTAATTTTAGTATTTAGTACTAAATACTAAATATTTAGTATTTAGTTTTCAGCATGATCTGTCTGTTAGTATTGTCACGTGTAAATGCAACCATAATTTTTAATAATGTCAGGTAGGTTTGGAGCTCTGTAAAATTTTAATTGTGGGAAAAAAATTGTCTATACTCCTCTGGTTATATTACTGTGAATCTTCAATTATTGTTAAATCTGAACCTGAATTTAGAAAAGACTTCTGAAAGTTCTGACAATAATTTGCCAGTTGCTAGAATAACTAGTGATACACAGATATAATAATTTTGCCAGAAAAGGGTCTTAAATAATCCAGCGGAGGTACAGTTTATTTTAGCCAATAAGCAACACTGCAGAATAACAGAAAAAGTTCTTATTCCTCAGTGCATCTACTCATACCACCTGTATATCTCTGTCTGTCTTCCCAGAACCCCCTTTAATCTGCAGTATGTGGAGTTCTAATTAGAGTTTTTTCCAAGCTGGTATGTAGGAATACAATTTTCGAACTGATAACCTATTGATTTTCTTTTGAGTTTATTTGGAATAGAGAAGGAAAATTTCCTTATTACAATTCCCGTTATACTGACTTCTTACCTGCAATACGTTACAACCATCCCTTTGTTGTAATTAATGAGCTAAGGATATTCGTAGTTGTTGAGAATTTCTGTACTGGGTCATTTGTGAATTCCTTTTTTATGCTTGATAGTAATGAACTCTCTGTAAGTAAATCCATGATAATGACTGTGGAATTTATGTAATCAAGATGAGGAATGACGTGGTATTAGGTATTGCAGAAATACAAGTTGTTTTTTATAATGATAATGAACAGAGACTTCTGTTTTGTTATTTCTGAAGATATTTTAAATTGGTTAATTCTTATCTGCTGTAGATGAAGATTAATTTCTTTGCTATAAATTATAACTTTGCAGGGTCAGAATCCTTCCATTTTAAAATACAGGAATTAGAAGACAGTTTAGGTCAAGGGACAGAAGCCTTCATTTTCTGGATCTGAGGAAATGCAGCCCAAAGGTGCTAAGAGAGGGTAGAGCAAGGGCAGTCAAAACACACAGCAGAGAGATAAAGACTCCACGCAAAATGGTTTTTGTGTATAGGCATCACGGATGGATGGAAAAGTGAATGTGAGTGAAAGAGGGAAGAATTTGGGCTAGAAATCCAGAGTAAAATCAGAGCGAAGAGAAAAAAGTTAAGAGGTAATGATTAAATCTTCCAAGGAATTAGAGTAGTGCCAGGAAAGGTAACAGTAAAGGATTTATTGTAATAGGACAAACAAAGGTAGTATAGTTGTGGAAACTCAAGGAATTATTTTCAAGATATATTAAACCCACCCTACCCCAAAACAACTCCCAAAACAGCAGTAAACCTTAAACAAGTACCTCACAGAGATACCCTTTCAACTGTTTTATTTGCACTTAAAAGGCTTGAGCTTTGTTGTCAATGATAGCTGGCCCTGCATCAAATGTGCTGTCATGCATTGCAAAAACCTTGATATTTTTTTTCCCCTCCTTAAAATTACTGGATAGATAGGTGTCAAAACATGGTGAGACTGCTGTCCTGTGCATTAATCTGTTACTCTAGTTTACAACTCAGAAATAGAATTCAAGAAGACCTGTAAATTACCAAATGTATGTAAAATCTCTTCTCTCCTCTTGCCCTGCATAGAAGTTTCTTTCTGTCCTCATCTTTACCTGTCTCCAGCAAGTTCCTTGGATCACAGACTGATGCCTCACTTCCATTTTGAATTTCATCAGTTTTCTCATCTGCACACCTAACTTGTACTTAATTCAGTGGTTTCTGGGTCACATAAATGAGGAAAAAGTATAATCAAAAAGACATAACAGGCAGATAAGATAAAGAGAAAGAAGGGCTGAGAGGAAAAAGAGAGAAAAGATGGGCTCTCTTCAGCTGTGTCCTATCACGCTATTTCTGTTGCCTGGGTTTCAAAGGAATTGGAGGAAAACAGCCACATTTTGGCATCTGCTGCTAATAGAATCAGTTCTACATAATATAAATCGAGTCTTTTTTTTTTTGTGTAGGTGGCATTATGTGTAAGTTTAAAACATTGGAAATAGGAATCACGAAAAAACCCACATATTTTATAATGCACTATTTAGATATTGGATTATTTAAAAAATATTGCAGACTATTTCTTACGCATAGGTGAATACAAATAAAAAAAATTATTAAAAATATTTTTTTCTATTATTTACCCAAAACATCGTGGAAGTGTATAAATGAACCTTAAGAAAGAATGGTGTTTTGAATTTGTATTTTTGTTGTGCGTGACTGGTTGTGCCAGGGAAAAGTGAGTGTAGTCCCTGATACTTACTAAAGGAAGGCTTGCTTTATTGAGGCTTGCACAGATGGCTAACTGATAAGGTTTCTGCAACACTGCCTACAAGTTGCCAGAAGGTCAATGTGAAAATATATCACTGCCTGATTCCATAGCAAAGAACAGTTATTGTTAGCAGGATTTATTAAATCCTGTCCTCCTAACAAACAGTACCTATCAAGCACTTCTTCTACAGGTAGTCCACAGGAAGCAGTTCCAGTTGCAGCACCTTTAAAAATGTTGTTCATCAAAAAGCATTTTTTATGTTGTTTGAATGTGATTCATTTAAAGTATTACAAGAAGAGTGGAATATAGTGGGTGAAATACTCTATTTAAAGTGCAGTTGAAGTCGAGATGGTAAGAAGAATCTAAATTATTTAAAATGTCTCTCTCCAATAAATACATCGTTGCCGCTGTACATGAAGAAAGCTTTAATCATTATAAGCAGTTAGGAAGGTGTATCAGTGAAAACCAGCTTGATTAGATAATTTTTAGAGTATGCTGTGTGGATTGGGATTTGTATAGTGTATAAGGAAGATTACCAGCCTAATGCTAGCTTCATTCTACTAATTTGTTGGTTTGTTACATGTTTTGTAAAAATTCTGTTCTGCCTTTACAAAGAACAGAATGTTTCATGGTTTCTCTTGACTGTTATTCTCACACATGCTGTTCCACAGGTGTATAGAAAAAGAGTTTACTTACTCTGTGCAGTTGCAATGTGAATTAGGTGCCTCTTTTCTTCGGAAATGAATATGTAAAGGAAGGACAAAAAATAAGGTGTTGAGTACTACTGCTCTTCTTCAAATTAATGCTTTGGGAGAATTTTAACTAAAGTATATTTCAGATACAGTGAAAACGACATTTTAATTAACCAAAATCCAATACGAAGTGCAAAATGTCCAAGATCCTCCAGATATTTTAAGCTTAATATGTTCAATATTCTAACAGGGTAGTAGAACAACTGATGTTTAGGTTGAGAAGATATATTTGTGGATAAAGACATAATTGCACATCTTAGAAGGTACATAATCAGATATACTTCATTGAACTAAAAGAGAAAAATGTAGCTCACAAACATTTGACTCTGGATATACATTCCTGTGCTTAGAACTCTGGTGCTAAAGAAATGCTTCTCCCCCTCTACTAGTCAAATAATAAGATAAATTATCTGTTAGCTTTCTGTTGCACCAAAAAGTGATATTCTTTACAGAGTGAATACTTTTATGTTAATATGAAAAATCCAGTGATTCTGTTTGATGAAAGAATTTAATATTCATGATGGAGTATTAGAAAGACCCTTAAAACATGTACTTGACTCTTGATATAGAGTGTTTTTCAAGAGCTTCTTAGGTACTAGCATAGATATTAGTGGGTCAATATGCTGCTGATCAAAACATGAGTTCTATGATTACCTCAATGAGAGCAATTAGGAGAAAAATGCAGGTATTTTAAAATGTGCTTAAGCATGTGTCTAACTTTAATATGCATATGTCTAGAAGCTTGTTGTATTCTTTTAAATTTTCCTGAATCAGAGTCCAAAATGGGAAGAATTTAACTTTTTTAGTACAAAGTAATTATTCTTTTTTTCATTCACAAATAGCGAGTATATGAAAAAAATTCTTTTGGTTGAGCATGTCTCTCCTAGGTAATTTTCTGGTATTACATATAAATTTCACATTTAGTTATTCTAGTTAGTTAAAGTTGCTGAAACATTTTTATTCCAATTGTTTGCTATAAAGGTTTGCAGCTACTAATAACTGCTATTTGAATTGCTTACCTCCAAGCTGTATCTTTATGATAGGATAAATAATAGTAATGGTGACATTGATGATGTTAATAGTAATACTAAAGAATTGTGCGAGAGTTCTGTTCCCTTAAGGATTCTGATTGTTGTACTATCATACTAATTGATTGTAGAATATGTATCAAACTAATTCTACTGAATATAGAAAATAATTCTTTCCACAGGTTGCAATGTTTATTTATGACAATATCAGCTGTATTTTACGTGGCGATCCAACAAATTTGATTTTGCATTTACTTTTAAAAATATTGAAAGATGTTCCCAAATTTATTGTGATACATGAAATTATCACTGTGAGTATTTTAGTAGACCGTAGTGTGTTTGTCCCTAAAGGCTTCTTCAACAGAATGACATTTAGTTTTGCTTTAGAGAGAATCTTTCAGTCACTTTTTTGTCTTGGGAGCAGGAAGCCGTATAACTTGTGAGCTACAAGTCAGTCAAATGGGAAATGAAAAAAACCCCAACATTAAAAACCGTTGCCACCAACAAGAAGAATAACAAAAGTCCTCCAGATTATTTATGAAGGCAACATTTATTTTTTTTCTTGGCTCATTTTAGGGAGTATGAATAGAAATGGTTTTCAGAACGTATCTGTTGTCATTGTCTGATATGATACTTCCAAATATTTCCACCCTTTAATGGCTAGAAGCTTGTCTTTTTTGTTTTCAGGCAAGCAGTAAGAGTGTTGAGCATGATGTTTCTCCATTGCTTTTTTAAATTGCTATGTTTTTAAAAGTTTTGAAACATCAAAAATATTCTATGATATTTCTAATACTTGCCTGAATCATTTGCAGTATTGCTAATAAATGTAGTGGAAAATGATCAAAGATTACTCAAAGACAGAAATTTTGTGCCTCATTTAGACATAATTCATATTGAGTCTTTTAATACATTAGTATCATTCCATAAAAAAATACATTTTATTTCTTGACATATTTTCTTCTCTGATTACTTCAGTGCTGAATAAATAATTATTTTCTTCCGAACCACTGGAAGTCTAACAGCAAAACAGTAGTCCTCTAAATTTTTTTGCTTTAACAACCATTTCTAATTGGTGTATAGCAGCATGGCTTGAATATGAAAGGATTTTGTGTCTAAATGGATAGAAAATCCAGTGTTGGTTGCTTTTATGTTACAAATTTCATTTTTAAAAGTTAAAAATATTAGAGTGGACTATCTGTGCATCTTTCCAGTATACAGAAGTATCTTAATTGCTTGTCTGTTACTGCCCAGTATGACTGATCAAGGACTCTCTGAATGAGACACACTATCTTTTACAGAAGTCTTTTACAGAAAGTGTATATATGTATGAATATACATGTTGCTTAAAAAAGGAAAATTCTAATCATATTTTGGGTAAAAACTATCATTAAAGGCAGCTGCATAAAATTACAGTTTCTGTTCTGAAGATTTTTTCGTCTTCCCGTTCCATCTCCCATTATAGGGCAGTGTTGTGAATATATAACATACTGATGTTGACATGTTGAAAGGAAAACAAGCATTTTTAGTACATCTTGGATTCCTTCTTTTCATTACATATCTTATGATTTTCAAGAGGAAGAAGGGTGGACTAGAAATGGTTGGTGGGAATAGCAGACAAAGAAATTTGCATCCAGCACACAGAAAGCTAACTAGTAGGAAAGTTGCATTCAGTCCCTTTTGTGTTTCAACTTTCTCTGATTAAACACCATCCTTGTTTAAAAGGGGGTGATAAGACCAGCTGTGGCAAACTAGAAAGCCAGGCCATGCATTTACCATTTTTTTTTTCTTTACTTTTATTTTTATATATCTCTGCTTACCTGAAAGAAAATACTCAGTTTTGCTCTTTAACAGAGTAATTTAGCTATAACGCTAAGTTCTTTAAAAGTATTGAGATTAAGACTATATGTTTTAGCCAGTCAATTTGCTTTTAATCTGAATAGTTGTATGGGCTTTATGTAGCTAGATTTTGGCAGTGGGGGGGGCGGGCTGTGGCAGTGGCTTCTGTGAGAGTGGATCAGGAGCTGCCCCCATGTCAGACAGAGACAGGTCCAGATGGCTCCAAAATGAACTCAGAGCTGAGCCCACCAGTGACTCTGGTGATGCCTCTGTGATGACATATTTAAGAATGGGTGAAAACCACTGTGCAGCAGCTGTGAGAGAGAGGACTGAGGCAAATGTTAGAGAAACAGCCCTGCAGACGTCAGAGTCAGGAGTGAAGTTGAGCCTGGGAAAAAGGAGCGTTGAGGGAGGCTGTTTTTGGTTTTGTTCTCATTTCTCACTATCCTAATCTGTTATTAATTGGCATTACATAATTTAATTTCCTCAAGTTGAGTGTGTGATGGTCAGTGATCTTCCTGTCCTTACCTCAACCCCTGAGCTGTTTCATCTTATTTTCTCCCCCTGTCCTGCTGAGGAGGGGTAATGAGAGAGCTGGTCGGTAAGCAACTGTCCGCCAGCCAAAGTCAATCCACCACAATAGTTTACTTGCTGAAGGCTTATTGATTTACTTATTGCAGTCTCCTAATATTAGTATTTTCGAGTGTTAGGTACAGTAACTTTAGTCTGAAAATGTCTCAGCATCTGCCGTATCCAAAGTGAAGACTCTTCTGCATTTTCGTGGTGATCGTTAAGAGTTTATTCAAATATGTTTGAAATAATCCACTTATATGCATAATTTTTAAAGAAAAACAATGCAAAAATTCTTTGGGGGACTAGAATCAGGGACTAGAGCAAAGTTAATGAGGAAAATACTGCATGAGAGTTTAGAGTCTGCATTGCACAGAAGATAAGATTGCATTTTTGCAACACACTCTTCTAGACCTTAAACATAGTATTCCCCTGTCTTGCTTATTTCTTCCTCTTTGTAGAAAAACCTGGGCAAAACTGTAGCTTGTGACTGTACTCTTATGGATTTTGGTTTGAAGCATTAAAAGCTAGGACTTTTATGTCTGTATAGTATATGCCTGTAAAGACATTTGGGTCAGTTGGATACTACCTGAGTTATTTTTAAAAAGAAAATTGTAATGCCATTGAAGATACATGCAGTCTCTGGATTCAACATGATACTGTACTTAAAACTACCAAGAACAGCTAATAGAGCAAAATGAAATGCTATAGTCTCTTTTTTGTGTTAATCTGTAGGAGTTAGTTAGACAGTGGAGTGCCCCTAAGTACCTTTGTGGAATCCTAGTGTGTGATATTTGTTCAGATAGTTTTTTTTATCTTGAAATTATCCTTACTCCCCCAAAGAAGTGAGGAAGAGGGAAAAGCGAAAAATTTTGATTAAAATAGAATTAGTTTCACGTGTGAGATTTTTGTTTTAGACTTTGTTTACTGCAAACTATGGCATTATTCCATTACTTGTCATTTATAAAGTCCTGTCTTCCCTTGCAGTGCACTTGTAGGAAAGACATGGTGACAATATCCATGGATGTCTTTGTGAGGAAGTTTCAACCAGACAGGTACCAGCTGTGGAAACAAGGCAAGGATTTATACACCATTGACCATACAAAAACAACTCCAGAATCAACACCCGAAGTAAAGGCCTGGCTACAGAAAAGAAAGAAAACAAAGAACTTTCCCAAAGGGTATTTATGTTTCTTTGTCTTCCACTTAATTGTCTTCAGTATGATCTCAGTTTCCTTTTTGTTTCTTTTTTTTACCACTTTCTCTTAAGTTTTATTTGAATTTATTTTCTTTAGAGGAAGCCTGTTTTTCTGTTTTCTGTATTAAGACGAACCTGGGGATAAGCAAGTCATCTTTTCAGAGTGACTATGAGAAATTAATTCAACTTACAAGTTATGTGTATAGCTGCAGTTAATGACTATAGAGAGCATCAAAATGCATTCCAGTGTGGTATGTAGAATCTTTCTTTAGTAGGAACTATTCCATTAAAATTTTCAAGGTATGAATGGTTGCTGTTGTTTCTAGTGACATCTGTAACCAAAAGACATGGGAGAAGTCTTCTAAGAGCTGAGGTAAAGGTTAAGTTGTAAAAATTTACCATGAAGCTGGGGTAGGATCCCAACAGCTGTGTGAATGCTCTAGCAATAGTACTAGCCCTTACTGCCATCTAGCTCCAAAGAGGTATCACTGCCTGTCCGGCATGCTGTCACAGTGCTGTAGCCGAAACCTCTATCTACCACAGGTGAATTACAGATTATAATTTAGCATTAGGAAAGCCTAAATTGCAGTTGTTGGTGCTGACACCACTAAGAAAGTTAGGAGAAAAACGTTTCTCAGCTTGTCACTGAAGCTATCAAAACTTTGACCTATTAAAGCAGTTTCATAGCTGGGTCTGTTTCCCGGGTGTGCATCATGTCTGTGATTCTGGTTTTTATTTGCATTGCACAAACATTTTTTGTTCACTAATACTTTCCTGTCTTAGCAGGATCTTTATGAATTTTCTTCTTCATTATCTAATAAAGATCTATTTAATTTCTGGCCTATGGTGGGCAGTTTTATTGGTATCTGCTTATGTGGAGAGCAGCTTGCTGTGCTAAAAATAATACTGAATTTTTTCAAGATCTTTTTCCTCCTTTAAATAATTTTACAATATAATTACCTCTTTAACTTGCTCTTATACTGAATTTCCTCATTTTCTTTGTAAGTTAATGTATTTCTTGGGGAAAATGATAGGAAAGTCAACCTGTAAAGGAGAGGACCAATTGCCACTGTAGTGGAACATCATAGATGAGAAATGTAACATTGGGTTTGTTCTGGGTAAGAACAGTTTGTGGGCTACAATCAGTTCTTGCAGACAAGCGGTGAAGCAGCTGGACAGCCAATTTGTTAGTATATGTATAGTATGTATAATATTGTCCCAGACACACAGAGGGAGTAATTCTATTGTTTAGCTAGTTGAATGCCATTTTGCACTGTAGTAAATTCCATTGTGTGTATTGTATAGCGTTACTGCCAGTTCACACTTGGACCATCAGTGATTCATTTGGTTGTACTCTTATGGGTAGCCACTTTTAACTAAAACCAAAAACTTCATAATAATCGTGTTGAAAGTTTTATCATAGGAACACATGAGCTGATTTCACACACTTAGCTAAGCTAATAAATGCAATCCCAATGCTGTTTAATTCTTGAGTTGGCTTTTGTTCAGGGATGGTAACAATGCGTATTGCAAAGAGAGGATAAAATATTTATTCAGCTTCATTTCTAGTGTAATGTGTCGATTGAAATTGTCGTCATTTTGATTATGGGAATAATACAAGTTCCAGAAGAGTGAAAATAGAAATACCATTTATGGAAATCTTCATGAATATAGTGACACGGAGAGCTTAATTCTGATATTTATGGCTGAAATACTTTGCTAAAATAGAACATCTAATGGCTGCATGTAAACAGTAATAATACTTGCTGTTACATTGCAGTGTGAACTGATGGGTGTCTCATACTCACAAATTTTCTGGAAATTACTATTTTATAGAGAGAGTGTTGAAAGATATATGTTGTGGACATAGGGTAAAATTTAAGTGGTAGTAAAACGTTTTTCTGGAGTTGTCTGTCCTCAAAGATCCAAGACCTTTGTAAAACTCATGGTTTACCTGCCATAGTTGCTCTTTCATCACTAGTGTGTTATGAGTTTTGAAACCTGATGTATGATGAAGCGCATAAAAATCTCCTCCCGTGTCACATAACTGAATTTGAAACGGAACTAATCTCCTGTTACTTTTATCACGAGCACATAAATTACAAACCAGTTTCTGACAGAGGGAGCCATTTCTTCTGCTTTAAACCTCTTGCTTCTACTTCTGAGGGTGCAAAACTTTCTGCTGAAAATTTAATTCCAACTTTATTTTTTACATAGCATTATGAAACGTATTGCTTGATATTGTAGTCATTTAAAATATTTGGTGATCAGAATTTTTTCTTCTTTCAGATGCTTTTTGTTTGTAAAAAAAGTCATATAAAAACTAAACAGATCTGATTATACAAGGTGTTTCAGACTAGTGTTTTATTAGCATTGGGGTTTAGAAATACCACCTGATTTTAGGGCAACTGAGAATGGTTTGTCTTTGTTACTTTTATAGGGGTTATTCTTTTTCAGGTTTAAAAGAATGATTAATTAAAAAGCTGGTTTGGATGCTGGTTAAGTAATAGTTACATAAGGTTATTTTACAATTTAATAACTTTGCCACAGAATGGTGATAAAAGATTAGAAGGTTAAATCGAATCAATTGTTAATCTATCACTTAATAAATTGTAAACACTATCTTAACACAAAAAGATGAAAAATTGTCAGTTTCTAACCACTTTAAGCAGGTGAAAGGGACATATATATTGGTAGACGTTTTATCTTATCCAAGACAGACGTTCTACTCTGACAGCAATATCTCTTATAACAGCTTCCAGCACACCAGATCCCGATCTAAAAAGCTTAAAACTCCAGACGACAAGAGAGTATCTGCTATAGTAGCTGGTGCAGAAATCATAACGACTGAAGCAGCTAGTGATGGCTTCAAGGTCAATGAAGAACCTGGAAAAAAAGTGAGACTGGTAAACACAGGAGTGCCTTTTGGGGAAGAAGAAAACAGTAGTAGAATGCAGCTGGATCAACATTTATTGGATAATGTCAAGGTTGCAGGTGAGATAAGGACTGATTATGTTTCACATGTAAGTTGATATTCTAATGCCACATCAGTGGATGTTAAAGTATACCATTATCCTAAGTAGCATACTAAAATACTTATGAAGTTATGCAGAGGAGACTGATACTCAGTAAGAAAGAGAAAATGACAAAATTAATATTCTGGCCCGAGAGTAATTTCACCTAAACTGTTTTAATGAAGTGTTTTTTAAAGGGGCAAAAAGGACGAGATTTTGTAAATTGTATTTCTTCAGTGGACTTATAGGTTTTACAGCAAAATTCTTTAGATACAGAAATGAAATAGAATGTCGTAACACTTATGCAAATAGTACAGAACATATATGCTTGTAGTATGCTCTCTCTATATATGTAGTATGCATATATAGATATATGAATAATGCTACATATTAAAAGTGGTCTATACTTGTGCACAAAAATGCTCTATCTTGAGACTACAGATTTCTTGTCACTTCCTGTTGAGCTGTGTGACAATGCAAGTTATAAAGGCCTTGTGAAGCCAAAGATGGTTCTTTTTTCCCCACAGCTATTTTTTACTAGTATACTTGGTCTTTTCTGGCCTTAATTTCATCTGTTTCATGTTTCATTGTAGTTCAGGTGTAGTTTCACATTCCTGTTCACAAAGAGGAACTGTGATTTTAACTTTCAGTTTGTGAGCATTCCCCTTGGATTTATAGTGATACTGAAAATTTACTTGCAAATTGCAAATGGAGAGTATTACCCTGATTGTGAATATTAATGGTTAAGTTAATGGTTATTCGCACGTGGTAAACACCAGGATTGATCCACATAAAGATAACGAAGTTAGTATTTTAATATAGAGACTTAGAAATTCCTGTATACAAATTAGTTGGTGCTCTATCAAAGCCTTTTATGGTCTGTTCTAATGATATTTTATTTTTTTTTCTAATGGTGTTATTCCTTTACTCCTCCCTCAGCTTCTAATAGAGGTTTGGAGTGTTCATGACCACAGAGAAACAAGTAGTTAGTCAGCAGCCATTCTGTGTTTATTGACAAGGGAAGGAAAAGCAGAGAAGAGTGGAGTGCTGTCCTCTTTCCTTTGTGCTATTAAAGGGTGGTGCCAGGACCTTCGCAGGGAAAAGGACCTTGTTTAGATATGGTGGTGGAAGCTCCAGTACTCACACTGGAGATAGTAATTTGTCCTGCATTATGTCTGGCTAGTATGTCCATTATGCTCAGTTAAGGCAGTACTCTTCATATGTTTTAGTGCTGGATGGGCTTTATATTACTAAATTTTATATGCATTTGACCTGAAAAGGGAATTTGTTAGAAAAACAAGTTCAAATAACCATTGTAAAGAAAGAATAATGCCTTGGATGTGCTGCTGAATCAAAATTGACTGTGGTGTGTACCATAGAGTTCTTCAGGAACGTGTTTTTTGGGTCACCTGTCTAACCTGTTGTTCTGTCTATCCCATGCGAGCATGAGCAGATGAAGAATTTTAATAAAGTAAAATCCACACAATTTCACCCTTCAGCATCACTGAAATATAAAATTATGCTAATTGTTGAAATATAAAATGATGCTAATTGCTTTTCGTTTTTGGACCGGTGCTGCTGTTTTCAAAATATTCTTGTTATCTATTTGAAATATGTTTTCCTAATTATAAACCATTAGTCTTTGTTTATTTTCATTTTTAAAACAGGCATAATAGGATATAAATGCAGGGTATAAAGTTCAATATACCAACCTTTTCTATTATTTTTTTCCAACTAGTCAAAGTTCTTGTCGGCTGTCAGAGTAAACAAGCTACATGAATATTGATCATGTTGAATGACATGGAGACCTGTTGTAATTCAAATACAAAATACCAATTAAATGATTAAAACTATATTTCACACTCTAAACTCAAAACATTTACATTTAATTTATTCTTTGATCAAACCCATACTCTGCATTGGTGTATGTCCTTCTACCAGATGCTTTTCAGTATGATTTCTAAATGAGGAACCATGCTTTAAGTTTGCATAACTCAGATTGTTGTGAAGTAAAATACAATAACATAAAGTGAGTTTTACTAACAAATCATATTCTTCATCTTTAGGAAGCATCCATTCAGACTCATTTTCAAGCCCTATTCCTGTACTAGAGAAAACAAAAATGGAAGATGAGGACAGGGCAGATTCCAGTCATCCTTTCTTTACGTGTGAAGATTCTGTGGCCTCCATGCTTGCTTCTGATAGCTGTAGAAAAGAAGAGAGTTTGAAATCTCAGAATCAGTTTGTTTCATCAGTACCATACCATAAGTCACAGGGACATGCTTCTGAAGCAGAAAAAACAAATAAAGAGGAAAATGTCTCAATAGAGGATGATGTCAGCGACCTAGAAAGCTGTGGAGATAGCTTGGAACATAGAGAAGTGCCTGTTGTAAAGAAGGATGAAGAAGATGGAATGGAAACATCCAGTGTATGTGAAGCGAATTACATTGTTATAGTAATATATTCCAGATTTAATGAAATGTGAATGAACATGTTTCTAATGAGACCTGATATCCATATTAAAGCACTTAAGAATATGCATGATTTTAATCAGATGCTAATTTGAACATATTTTGAAGTGTTCAGGCAAGAGTGGGAATTTGGATTCAAAAGCAGCATGTTTCTGGAGCTTGCTTGTTGACATATTTTCCTTCTGATTTTAGATATTTAGTAATTTCACTTTATATCTGTGAATCTGAACTGTCAGCAACTACTCTCAAGCTGTTCCCATGTTTGCTGCCTGCCAGTATGATCAAGGCTATCAGCTTTAATTATGGCTGTTGACATGAAATTGAAATTATTAGAGTTAAATGCTGTAGTTGGTATCGTGTATTTGCGTTTCAAGAAATGGCTGTTTTGACTGAATCTTAAGGAGAGTTAACAGTATGCTGGTAAAATGTCAGCAGTGTAGGTTGATTCTGAGGTACGTACTGTCCAAGGACAGAACTTAACAGTGCGGAAGGACATAGTAATTTATATTTGGAATGACATCCTTGAATGAAGAAGTGGATAAATCAAAGCTGAGGAGCATATCTGCATTGAATTAGGTGGAAACAAAGTTTGCTTTCATTCTATTACATTATGTCACATAGTTTATGAAATCTTACGGACTTCCGTGCTTTACTTGAAACTGTCCCATAGCATTGGAGTTGGTGAAAGTGAATCTTTGGCTATAGCAGGATAATATGGACAGTATGATTTCAGAGTCTCAAACTTGCTATTCTTGGACTTTGGAAATGGGCTAAAACACCTTAAGGAAACACTTGAAGGAGATGATGCCCCTAATAAAAGGAACGTATTTTTTAATTTTTAAATAGTAAGTTTAGTAATATTTTCTCATAAGGGCACCTACAAACTTACAGTCTGTTTTTACTCTTGCTGTTCTGCTATGAAGGGTGGGCAGCTTTGACTTTGTGAAGCATAATTAAAAACTAAGCTGTGGTGGTAGTCACAGTAGCTTTCTGAGTTGTGAGTTAAATCCCAGTTTGGCAGAGAGAGAGCGGGAAATCCACTGCCAGATTGCCAGACTTAGTGGGAAATATATTTTAGAAGACAAAGTAAAATCATGCTGACCCTTTCAAAGACATAAACTGTGCACTAATGATTTTTTTGCAATGTTGTGAATTTTAATAATCTTGACTCCAGCCCTTCCACTGTAATAATAAAGAGCACTATAAACATCTCAGTGTTTTAATCATAATGTATTAGAGATTATATTTATCTCTTTCTGTGCCTTTCAGCCATTTATATATGAGGTTTTAGATATTCTCCAGTATAATTGAATACTCTTTCTTTCTGTTTTACAATGAGTGAAGAAGCAAGTTGTACAGATGCAATTAAAAAGTCCGATCTTCTTTCCCTTTTTAGTTGGTAACTTTTTCTAGATCATAACCCTGTCCTGTGCTTTAACCACATCTTCCTCCCTCTGGTTATCACAGTAAATATGATGTTTTGTACCTTACTCCTCATTCTATAGTAGTAATTTTCAACCCTCAAATCAGTCAAAGGACATGTGTGCAACCTGTTAGCTTAGTAGAGTCAGGGCATTGAGGAGCAGAGTGCTGTGGTCCATAGGAAAGGTGTGAGGCTCTGTCCTCCACACCCTTCTGCCAGTGTGCTTGCCCTTCCTCTGTTCCTGAACCTACAGATAACATCAGCAGCTGATTTAATTAATGATTCCCCCACTGGCACTCAAATCTGCTGTTGTGAAAGCTGCACTTCTAGAGTTTGTAGCATTGGCTTTAGTTCTTAATCTTAGGTAACTTCAAGCTGAATGTACATAAGGGTGCTTGAGAGAAGAAAGAATTTCCTCATATCCCAAATCAACATGTTAATCGCATATCAGGACTCCAGGTCATTGTTTTACTTCCTCAGGAATTTTACATTCTCTGTACTTCCTCTCAACCATCACCTGAGCAAACCAAGATTTACGCTCTGTAATTTGGGAAGGTCTGCAGTAATTTATACCACAAACCATTTGTGTTTGACAAGGATTGCTCTTTTTTTAATTAAAGTATATGTTCTGAATTAGAGAAAAATGTTGTAATTGGCACACTAATGGTGCTTCAAGTACGCTCATAGTATTTATAGAATTGTTATCTGTGCTTATTTAAAGAATGTTTTTGTTCATCAAAATTAACCTTGCAGAATTACATTCTAAATTAGTTGTGTTTTTCCCTTTTCAGTCAGTGGAAGTTGAAAAAAAGAAAATATCTAAGAGTTGGCGTCATCCACTAAATAAGCCCCCAGCTAGATCTCCAATGACTTTGGTTAAACAGCAAGCAACTAGTGATGAAGGTGAGTGTATTTAATGCATTTTTCTGATGATATTTTATGAGACCATATATATAACATTTGAAAAAATAACCAAGATGAAATAATTTCTTTCTGCATGGGAAATGTAAACAGTGAGGCCTCTGAACCCAGACAGGTCATGTACTTTTTGCCTATTTTCACAGAAATTCTTCTAAAAACATTGGATCTGTCTTTGCAAAAAGCTCTCAACAGTATGATGTCATTTAAAACACTTATATTCACCGATCAATTATTCCGTATTAGAACTCAAAGCAATTGTGTTTAAGAGAAAGTTTTTAATTGTGTAAGCATAGATAAAAGTGGCATAAGAATCCTTTGAATATGGTTCTTAGGTGTAAGCAGTAGTCCCCTATACTGCTTTAAAGCTACTTTATCCTTTTTGTCTGTTTTGTGGCAGAAGTTGAACATTTGGGAGTCAGTGTCTTAATCTACTGTACTTCTGGGTATCATCAAAAACTTATCAAGAGTCTTTACATAAGATACCTTGATTTCCAAGCTTTTGCTTAGTTTCATATGGAAAGGGTGAACATCTCTCTCCTTGTAGTTTTGGTAAATCAATTTTACGTTATTGATTTAAAATAGTAATTTAAAAGATGATTTTGATGCATATGTCACCTACACGCCTCACACCTCTGTGTATGGTTCTAACTGTGTCAAAGTAGCGTGCAGGTTTGCAAGTAGTGAATAGTGTGCAAGACGTTAAAAGTTACTACCATATTTTCACAAACACAAAAAAAGGTGGAAAAACATGGCTTTCTTTTTAAACATAATGAAAACGACCTTTGTGTACTAGAAAGCAGCAAAAGGTCTCTCTGTTTCCCCAGCTGAACGATTATTGAGAAATATTCTTAGAGCAGTTTTCTACTTACTTTTAAGCGGCACAAAGCAACTGGAAGCAGGGTAAACAGCCTTCCTGGGAATGTGTAAGGCTGGGCTTCTGCTTTGGCATTTAGGTACTTTAAGTGATTTTTTTTTTTTAGTATTATTTTAATGCTGAGTACTGACCACGAAATTCCATTGTTTAACTTAATTGCATAAATGAGAAGTGTGATGTTAGGCAGTCATTTTGAATATGCTTGTACAGATCTTCGCTATAGATTGCAGATATGCATGTTACTGTATACTATATGGTACCTTCAGGTGCTTGAAGTGATAAAGTAGAAATTAAGAAAAAGGAGCATGACCATAAATAACAGTGATATATAGAACAGAGTTCTGCACAAGATAAATAAGTAAATAATTCTGCAGCCATGAAATTTAGTGCTCTGTAACCAGATACCACAGTGGTCAAAAAAGTTAAAACAATACCCAGAACTTCTCAGATACTCTTTTTGGGAGCTTACTTGTGTGCTTTAATTTAGAGAGCCACCATCTTGTGCAGACAGGCTACAAAAACTAGGAAGCTTACCTAAGACAGGGATTTGTTTCTCTGAAGTGAATAGAAAAAGTAAATCTGCCTTACCCAGCAATCACATATACGGCCAGCAAAAGTTGATGAATAAAGCTACTTTATTCTATCAAACATGGCTTGGGAAGCTTATCGAACTGTGCATCAAAACTATCCATCAAAATGAAAAACAAATACGTTCCTTTTTCCTAGCATTTTAGTTCTGTGATGCACTGGTTTTTCAGGTACTATTCTCCAGAATCTCTTCAGTTAGCAGAACTGGAGATTGGTCCTCACACTTGCTTAAACACTTTCATACTCTGTGCAGTGCAGAATGGAGCTCATACTGTATCTGCGGCTACAGGTCTGATTCCTGCATTGCTGTACGCTTCAGTGTTTACCTATGCTTTGTACCTGCATTTTTTTTTGAGCTCTTATTTTATACTTTAGGTGATACAAGAGTCTTCCTGAGTTGCCTGATCTTTTCTTTCCCTCAGTTTTTACCTCTAGTCAACAGTAGCTGTTTCTTACAGCTACAGATAAGCTTTCCTGACTTCAGAGACAGACAGCATGCGTGCTAATTGATTCTTCTTGTTGTAATTTGGGAATATTATGCTTTCAGTTAGCACCAATTTGGGCATTGTTGAGCTGGGTGCTCTAATTTTAACTGGTCCCTCATCAATACATCTCTCTCCTTGTTCCACACTTAAGTCATTGATTTGTTTCTTCCATCTCACTAGTTTGAGAAAGCTGTGCTTGTGCTCTCTCTGTCTTTCTTTTTTATCTGAGCCTCAGTTTTGCCAGGCATGATACTTCAATTAGCTGTTAAGCATCTTTCTGAAAATTAGAGACAGCTTAGGCCCATGATCTGTATCATATATGGGTATGTTTGGATATCTTGAGGGCTAGACAGATCGTATTTCAGAAAGTGTTATGGTAATTTGCACAAAAAGGATGATATTAATATTAAGATTAATCTAGTAAAGTAATTAAAGATTTAAATATGTGGTAGGTTGCAGTGAAATTGCTCTTTTTAAATTAGAGATTATATTCTTTTTGCCTGCTGATGCTTTTTCAACTTTATGGTTAAAACATAGTGTAAAATTCCTATTTAAGCAAGGATTGTGTATGATATAATCTGGCTAGGTGGTGATGTGATGACACTGGTTTGTTAATCTCAAGGATTCTGCTCTTTATTTGCTGTTTTACCCAGTACTTTGTCAGTGTATTGGTGTTTTAATTTTATGTGAAAGTAGCAGCATCCCAAAAAGAAGTCATACACCTTCCAGTCTTTCCTCTTTACATGGTGATTGTCCTTCTGGTAGATAAAGGTATATTTTTGTTAGGAAAGAAAACGTTGTCTTAGAATCATCTCAAGTAGCTATTAAGCACCAGTCTGCTTATTGATTGAAGCAAGTAATTAAGAGTTTTATTAGACATGACAGTTATTGGTATTTCCTAGCTGGAACTGGAATTTGGTATTATTTTCATGTGTCTGTTTCTCATTTTGATTTCATTTATCAGCATGCTTTTGTGAGAACACCAGAAGAGAGACAATAGATTTTGGGTGAGCAGAACGTTTACATCCAAGACAGAGACTAAAGAACTGCTGACTGAGACTGGCACATTGAAGCCTCAGTGGCTTTCCTGGCACAGGCTGGCAGGCGAGTTGAAGATCTGTGTCTAGGTGAATGCTAGACAAAGGAGATTTTTCTGATCGTGTTCAAGAATGTTTGTTGTCTGGTATCAGGGGAGTAATCAGTATCAATGTACTAATGGCTGTGCTCCCCTTTATGAAGGTGCTTCATCCATACTCTGGAGTTACCGGAAGTGAAATTCAGTAAACATACTTACTCAGTTCTTGTTCTCTGTGTTTTTTCAATAAAAATGTTGCCAGTAATGGCTATGATAGTATAGTGTCTTGGTACCATAACTTTTGAGTTCATCTGATCCTTTACAAGGAGGATTTGTGTATTGATACATTAGTTTATATTGTCATTTATCTGGGTCCAGTAAAATCATAAATTTAAACCAAATGGAGGAAGAAGACGATAGGGGCTAGTGCTGTTATGAAAAATTAAGAAATCGGGGTTTTGTAGTTCATATGCAAATCACGTCACTTTCCACAGGTTGGATAGTCTGTAGCCATTTCTAATACAGATAATTTATATTCAAATTAATATATTTGAAGTCCTTCAGATACTAGGGTTCCATTAGGAAGTTTCTGTGAATAGAGATGATCAGAGGCTGTTAATAATATGAAGGCAGTATTCTTTGACACTGTCAGCCATTTCAGAATCATAATTTTGCAAATAGAATACTATCATATTTAACAGCATGCTTAAATTTTAGCTGAGACTATTAAGACAGAATTCTTCAGCAGAAATTTAGTTTTTGCACAGGATCGCTTGAAAATTGAATTTTTTGTTTTCTTTTTATCACTGCATATGCTTTGTTATGTGTATGTTTCTTTATGATCTGTTTCATCTACAGAAAAATGATTGGGTTAATTGTTTCTTTGTGGCTTGATGTTGTTACTTTATTTTTCACTCTCCCTGAAGACTTTCCCTGTGTATCTCTGACTTCTGAGTCTCCCTTATTATGATTGCTTTTGTGGAATTAACGCCTAAAGGTCTGAGCAATGAGAAATACTGGCCAGTAGGGAATCAATCCCAGAAATTATAGCTCAGGCTGCCAGTTTAGAAAAATAAGTGCAGCAGTACAGTGCGAGCTGTATGTCACACTCAAAATACTAATAACTTTTATGTAATGAACCTTGATCTTACGCTCAGTGCAGTATGTTAGCTTGTGGTAATATTATTCTTTTGTATTTAAGTTGTAGTTCTGCTCACTTAAGCAATAAAAAAGCAAATTCAGCAGAAGGAGAAAGCATACTGACTTTGGATGCACATTGATTGGTCCCACAGATTTCTTTCGAGCAATATTTGGGCACGCAACATTAGAAACTGTTCTTAGATTCAAGTAGACTAAAATTTCCCATCACCCTAAATGATATAATAATAGTGTATAGGTTGAATTCAGTATGGGTTTATTTGTATACAGCTTTTAGTGTTTTAAATACAACTTAAAAGTTCAAAGTAATTTTGCTTTCATTACTTTGTAAAATAAGGAAACAGAAGACTACTGTGAATAGAAAGAGTTGCTTGGACAAGAGTTTGATTAGTGAAAATTGCTAGTTTTACAGCTGTAGTTTTCCTTCTGCTATGACATAAAATAAAGCTTCATTTTTTATGTTCGCTCTCAGCATTTTATGAGATGTGCTTGAACTGATACCAGTAGTCAGGCCATATCAGGCATGTTCAGCAATGTCATATATAGGTTAAGCGTGCTGAAATAGGGGAAAATTACACTTGCAGATGCAATTAGGATTCTTTTGCTTCAGAGCTTAAAATGCCAGATTCTGACTGAAAATTCTTACTTATTTCAGGAAGAAATGTTAACTTTTTTTTTTTCTGATGTGACTTAGGAAGTAGAGAAGAATTTGTTAACCAATTGACAGAGGCGTGTTTATTTTTGCCACATTAGTATTACAATTTGTAGTATTGCTTGTGCTCCAATACTGTATTAATCTGGTTTTTGAATGGAGTTTTACTTCTTGCTTTTGTGTGAGTATGAGTTAATCAAGTAAAGAATTTGCATTTTTCATACTTCATCATCTAGCATTGGAGGAGACCAGCACTATCTACCACTTGAAATGTTATCGCTGTGCTAGACAAATGTGTTTTTTTTCTCCTTTCCTCTGGTAGCTGCATTGCTTCTGATTTGTTTAAATTCCATTTTCAAGATTTCGTTATTATATTTAAGAAAAAGTGCTGGCAGTTATGTAGCATGTGGTATCCTGAAGACTCAAAAAAACTTTACAAAATTGTGGTAGAATCTTTAGCAGGTATTTAGTAAAGGGAGGAATTGACAGGTCAAATATAAGCTTTTCCTAAATGCCCAGTACTCATGTCAACTTTGTGGGCTCACAGCTGATCTCCAGAAATGGCAAGAACTGACAACTCTGATTATTGCCACTGGCAGCTCTTGTCCCTTGACATCTTTCACAAGCAGAGCTTGTCTGCCTTTTTGAGTGGACACCTACAAATGTCAGGACCTAAGAGTAGGCATTATTTTGATTCAAGAGGGGAGAACAAACCAGTTCCTCTAGCATTTATGCCTCATTTCCAGGACTGTGGTATATGTAGTGATCATTAAAACTCATTGTCCTCTAGATGGACCTTACAACTTCAATTGTGCAGCTTTCTTAGCTTTAAAATATAATATTTTACCTCTTAAAGGAGCAGATAGAACTGCAGTCCTAGATACAGGAGTATGTATAATTTCTCATTACCAAGTGTATCAAAATGAAAATACTGTTCCTGCTGCATTAGTGCAGCCTCTCAGTAGCCTTCTCAAGGCTAGCTATGGAGCCAGTAGGCAAACTCGATACGAAATTTGCCAAAGGGACAGATGTCTCTTCTGTAAGATTATCTTCTGGAGTTGAGCTTCGGTTTCTATAATAACGGTCCAAAGAGAAACACAAAAAATGTATGACTTGCATTTAACAAGGATTAGTTTCGTGAGATATTAGTACAAGAGGATGGGCTAATAAATTATCCTAGTCCCAAGATAACATGGTAGTAATTTTTTTTAACCAAATTAAAAAAAAAAAAAAAGCAGCCCGTAGTGTTATCATTGCCTTTGTCAAAATCTGAAGCTGCTTTGTAAACCATCAGTAGTGACTTGATTTCAATGCCAATGGGGTTTTACTAAATGCTTTTTCTTGGCTGAGAAGTGTCTGTAATACATGTATTTTTAAATGTACAAAATAATTACACTTAAGAAATTGATCCTTGAGGGAGGTTGAATGCAATTGTTGTGTAGTGTATGGAGTGTTTATGGCATATTTGTTTTAGTGATATGTGCAGGACTGTAGCTTGAAGCTATTAATTCCAATTTACACTCTGATTTGTCATGTGAATTTGGACCTGTGATCAAATCTTTGTTTTGCATCTTCCATACTTAATTTATGAAGGTAACCTTGGTTCAATAAAAAATTTCAGCACAGTCTTAACTGTAAGCATCCAAGTAACCTGGTTCCTCAAAATTTCACTTGTATTTTGCCCAGAGGCACTTGTGCTGGAATGTTATATTGGCATAGGTTAGATTTGTGCTGCCTGAGATATATAAGGTAACCATAAAATATTTTTTCCCCTCTTGGTACTGTTTTTTGTCTCTAGAGTGGCATAAAACAAGAGTATGTTGGTGAATCTGCTCTGTAATATAAATAATATAATATGTAATACAGTAAATAATGAGGACTAATGAAAAAAAGAACGGTTTTGTCTTTTATGCAGAGAAGCGTATGTATTTCATTGAATCCTTTATGATATACTAATTTTATATTGTTGACATCCTATGTACCAAATACTGGGATAAAGATATACATGATTGGTTTAAGTAATCCTTAATTATGTGAAATAAATGTAAATTAAAATACATATTCTGTATTTGGAGTTGGTTAGCTTTAATGAGCTTTAGTAAGCTTTTCAAACTGTATGGCAAGCTTCTGTATTTCATTACTAAATCAGTAAGCATGTGAACGTTCCTAAAAATTCCATTCTAATTTTAGCTACTGATCAAATCATCTAGCTGGTAAGTACAGTGACTGCAAGCAAATTGAATTGGAATGCAAAGTAAAAATTTTGTTTGTTAAAAACTGTAAAAAATTACATGAGGGAATGGAATGGAGAAATCAGCTGGTAATAAGTCTTTTATAGTGCTGTGAATTAAAGCATTTCAAGAGAGCAGATATCTGCCCGTCTTTACCCTGTAGTCTGTTCTTGTAATGGTTTTGCACTGGCAGCTACGTTTTTTGCTGATAGGCTACGTGGTAAATTCCAGCAGATTTTCTATTTCAATTTTGATGAGATGTCTCTTTGAACTAAATTATAAATACAGTGGCTGTTCTTTAAACTTGCACAGCATAAAGACAAGTGAAATTACTGGAGTTACTATAATATACATATATAAAAATGGAAATTATAACACAAATATGCTGTACGTATTTTGAGTTGGCAGTTCTTATAGCTATAAGGACATCTCCCTTTCTGTGGCCTCATGTCCACATTTTAAATACAGTTGATTAATTAGTGGTCTACCTTTGAGCTTGTTTTTTGGACAGGATAAATACCTGTGTTTCTGGAGTCACTAGGTAGTTCATGTTTTTTAGTATCAGTAAGAATTTGTCACTTGTGTTTCAGCTTAGGTAGCCAGACTTGGTAGACATCTTTGACAATTTGACCTTTAACTATTAGGACTTAATTCTTCATTTCATATTCACAAAAAAGTTGTGCAGCTATTAAGGGAATTCAGTGGATGAAAGATTAATTTTTACCCCTTATATTTATGAGGTACTTCTGTTGTCCACTGTTAGAGGATAATTTTTTTGCAAGAATTAGTAAGCAAAATAAAATGGTAGTTTTTAAAAATGTCAATGCTATATAGTCCTGTAAGGTTAGTTTTACAGGTTATGTAGACCGATTCTCTACGCCATGAGTCCTCAGAGCTTTCTCAGTATCAGTTAGTTTATCAAGAGCATAGCAATGTAAATTAAACAGACTTTCGTTACTTTGCCATTTGTTAGAGGAAAAAGTTGGGTTCCAGTACAGTCTGATAGGGTCCTTTTAGATATTCTACATATGGAAAATCAAGTGCATAGTAGAAAATTGATACTTATTTGAAGTCAGTTGAAGTTACATGGGATTTTGATTTAGCAAATCATAATACAAGTGCAAACTACATTTAGGAGAGTGTGTCAATTGCAACATACAGTTCAGTCATAATACAAATGTGAATTTCATTACTGGTTTCTAGTAATAATATGCTCACTGTCACAGTGCTGGATGTTTGTAGTGTCTAGGAAGGAATGTGTGGGTTACAACTGCTTTAGGCCCATTGCTTTCTTTGTTTATTTGTTTTTTTTGCCATGGGAGCAAACACTTTCATAATACTTTCTTCTTATGTGTCACCTGAATCATCACCCTGAAAAGGATCAGTATCAAACCAGGTATCTCTTGATCATTCATTGTCCTTGACATAGATGGTGGCCAACACTTGAATGAGATCTATTTCAGTAGACCATAGTAAATGATCCCTACTTGTATGGGCATCACATATGATTTGAGGTGGCAACTTGTGAGTCTAAGAACTTCCTTTGATTCTCTGAGTACATTGCTTATGCATTACATTACCTTTTATAACTGTTTTTCTCTCTAGTTTGAGCACGCTATGTGTTCATTTCTCCTCTTTTAACTTCTGCAGTACTACACACAAGTAAATGCCCAGCAACCAGTGAAGCTCTGCTTTTCTCTCCTTTCTTCAACTTGTTAGAATCTTTCAGTTTTTCGAATTCATCCTAAACATCAATGGGATCAGTGCTTTGTTCTGCTATCCATGAAAAATCCCCATTATGGTTTTCCCATCCCTTCTTTTCAAAGTTACTGGTGAAATTTTTCCAGTCTCTGCTGGTATTTGTAATAAGTCTGTCTCCTCTTTTAAATGGTAGTAGCCCTGTCTGCAGCCAGTCTTACCACTAGCTGTTCTTAATCACAATGCAGGTTTTCCCTACTAGGTTCTTATTTGTGACTAACACCAAATCAGAAAGCATGTTTTCGCCAAAGTAATCATTACTGCTTTAATGGGTGCTGCTCACCCTCAGGAATATCCTGCCAACTATACCAGTTAATATCATAACAAAATATACTCTAACCAGGTTCTTTTAGATATTCTACATGTGGACGGTTTCATAAATAACACAAAACTTTCCTATTTGAAATTAGTTGAAGTTACATGGGATTTCGATTTAGCAGAGTGATACAGCAATGCACTTAAATCACAGTGCAAGTACAAATTCCATTTAGCAGACTGTAGCAGTTGTAATATACAGTTCAATCACAATACAAATACAAATTACATTTAGCAAAGTGTAGCAATTGTAATACACAGTTCAATCACAAAACAAATGTGAATTTCATTACAGGACTCTAATAATATGCTCAAGCAAAATCAGGGTATGCCAGTATCTAAATGTATCTTTCAGTTCTGTCAAATCGTCTTTTTAAAATTTTTTTGAACTTTGAATTTTTCTGACCTTTTACAACATTCTGAGATCTGCTTCAGCTAATGTGTTACAATTTTTTCATATTTTACTTTTTTTAATAAAGCACCCCATTAGTTTCTTTTGTGAGCTAAACCTTATTTAATCCAGGAGCATTTAGGTTTAGCCCTTAAAGCTCTGATTCAATATGGCTGTCTTTACATACAATTTTTATGAGAAGTGAAGTATTAATTGATAATTCAGTGATTAGACTCTCTAACCAAAAATGTGTACATACATTATAGTACTGTTACTGTACAGTGCCATAAAAGAAATTTATTGTACAGTACAAGAAATAAAAAAGTTTACATTTTCATATTTTGCTATGAAATCTGTGACAATCTGAAAAAAAGAAACACAATTGCTGAAATTGAGTTTGCTGATAACGCTGCAGGAACAGTAAAGTTTTGAAGTTGCAAGTCATTTTCCCTGACTTTTTTTAATTATTATTATTATTTCCTCCAGGACATTTGAAACTATAGATAATGCCTCCCAGGGCTGAGATTATGCTCAACTACCTGAAAAATAACAGATGCTGCTATGCTCTTCATTGCAGAGAATGCTGCTGTACAAAGCCAGGAAACATCAGTGGAACATAACCCCAAGCAGGAGAATCATTGTTGAGATTGGCAAAAGCAAATTGTACTGTATTAGCATCTATGGCTTTTCACATCTGCTGGGTTAAATCAGCAAATACTGGCAACAGCCCATTCTGCAAATGGCCCAAATGTTTTCTGTCTGAGAATCTGAATTTCACTTAGTAAGCAAAAGCCATTCAGAGCAATAGTATTGAGTCGGAGGAAGTTTGCGACGAACTATTACACCAATAACGTTTGTGAAAACATTTATTTCATTCACTTACCCACTTGGAAAGCAGCACAATAACTGTTTATAAGTACTTTGGTGTAGAAGGAATTTCCTTTGTACCAAAACAGATTCTGGGCTATAATTTTCTTTTTGTCTACACAGTTTGTTTTAGTCAATTGTTTCACTTTTCTTAAACATGTAAAGGGATGCAGATGCATATAAATTATTGCATAAATGGGTACTAGTAATCTGAAATTACATTACAGACTTTAATTAATCCTATATAAACGTTATTTTCAGGTACAAATATGATAGCAGGAATTAATATGGAATTTGGCATTGCTAATCACCTTATAGTATCAGTACCACTATGACTGAATTATTATATGATACAGTAAGATTTATAACACCTGTAATGTATTTAGTTAAAGTAATTAATGGGCTCATCAAGTGTTCCTGCTTTTCTTTTGGAAAAAAGAGCACTTGCTCTATCCCCTCAGCAAACCAAATATTTAACCTCATTATGAATTGTATCTAGTGAAGTAATGTTACAACAAAGCATTATACTTGCAGTGAAGTAAACGTGTCCTGGTAGTTCATGGAAAAATCACTGTGACCAGTGTCAGAGGTGGCAGTAAGGAGATGTTTTTAAATGCATAGGGATATCCTGCATTACATCATCCCATTAATAATTATTTGAGGGGGCTAGTATTGACCCATTTTAAGTTACTAGAAATGGGGTTTGTTCCAGTGAGAGTATTTTTTAAAAAATGTGCGTACTAACAGACTTGCATGATTAGCTCTCCTTGGGATGCTATAAGAGGCAGAAATGTCACTCTTTTTGTGTGAAGGCTGCTCCACATAGTTATTATCAAAGCTCACCAAAATCAGTGGTATATTTGATGATGTATTGATAAGATGTTTGAATCCAAGTAGGATATATTGTCAAAGTGTATCCAGTACAGGGTCTTTGAACTTGATTTAAAAATATGCTCCAACTTTGAAAGTTTACATCTCATCCAGGAAATACCTGGATTTCTGGAAACTCTTATGCCTAACACTCTAACAGAACTCAAGTCAGTCTTTTTACTTGTACGTGCAATTTAAGTACCAGTGCTAAAGAACTGAATTCTGTGTTCCTTGTGCCAGAGTCTGATGCCCTCCGACCGTGTTCTTTTAGCTGTCCCACACAAGAAGTATTTAATACCAAATTAACTGGAAAGTATTTGATGTTACACAGATTTTTGCGTTAGGAAAATGTTACAGCAATATACTGAAATCACAGAACAAGCACGATAGAGCATGTATATCGCAATACACAGTTGGATCACAATATAAGTGTGATTCTCATTACTGGTCTGTATATGCTCACTGTGTCACCATTTTCTGGGAAGGGATATGTGAGTTAAAGATGGCTCAAACCTGTTGGTCTCTTCGGTTTATTTTGTTCTATGTTCAGTTTTTATTCTCTTGTGTTGGACTGAACCATATACACGCTTCCCATACTCTGGCCTGGCTGGCTCAGGAAGGCATTCGCAATCTTCTGATTAACTTGGGAAAAAGTGTTTACACAATCAGCTGATCAACTGTCCTCATACAGCCATTTATCTAAAACAAAGGCCACTGACTGTTTCCTTTTATGAGATAAATTTGGCTTCCTTTGCAGCAACTATGGACAGTCATTCCCTAGATTCTTCCTTGAGATTCAAAAGCACAGAGCCCTTGTGCGTGTCTGCTGAGCTTTCTTCAGTTTCAGGTGTTTATTGATCGGTCACAGGATGCATGGAACATTAAAGTGTAAATTAGAGGAACAGTGCCCTGATTTACATGCAAAATATACCTCCATCATCAAGAAGTTTTTCAGGAGGGTGCCAGTGGTTTTTAGGCAGAATGAAGGAATAATAGTAATAGGAGTTTAGTAATAGGTCCTCTTCTGCATATGGGATGCCCAAGATTTCTTCTTCTCTCTTTGAAAATATTAATTGAGTATGGAGCTCATATTAAGTTGTTTAAAGACAAGAGCATCTTGGGTTTTTTTGTTTCTTTCTCTGCCATCAGGGAATTCTTGATTCCCTGAATAATAATTTCACATTTGTTTCTTTTGAGTAATGCATCCTTGTTAATGAACCAAAACTTAGAAAGTCCCTTTGGTCCTTATGGATTACACAAGGCACCTGCAAAGGTAGGGGCTGGTTTGAAATTAGAGTTTATTTTAAAATACACACTTCTAGTCATGTTTTTAACTTTACAAGGATGATAGGTTGTAGAAGTTCTACGATACTTAATTTTGTTTCCCAGCTGTGTTTCCCGACTCTGCCTTAGCTATGAGTTTCTGAGGTCATGTCTACATAGATGTTTCCAATGGTGCAAGTAGAAGTCTTTATTTTTCTTTCTTATACGGTGTCCTATTTTTTAATCTTTTTAAAAAAATTTAGTTAATTGAGTTTTTCATGGTGCAAGATGTTGTGTAGACAGTCCTTTTTAACGTAAAAATGGTTTATTTTAGTGTAGGCTATTTAATTTTTATTTTATATAATTCCTCAGGCATGTCACATTCCAGATAGTAAAGGCTTCATGTGATAAGCAGAGGATTTTCATTTTTGCAGTAAAAGTAAAGAAACCCTCTGCTGTATTTTTATAGTTACGGAATTTTAATACATCCTGAGAAAGTGTGCTGAATGGTTCTTCTTACAGTTTCACTTCGAAGTAGGGAGTGAGTGCATACATCTTTGTATAGTTAGCCTCTGACCATGTTGCCTTATCTACTGGAGTTCTCTGGAGACAAATTGTCTCAGGGAAAGAGTGAGCTTGGCTCTAAGAAAGTGAATCAGGTAATTAAAGTTCTGTTGCATTGTTAAGTAATTCTGAATTCCTATAAGTAGCACTTAGATTTGAGGTTAAGCATAACATTTACACTTGAACATGGTGTTGTGTGAGAAGGTGTTCTGCTAAAGAGATGTTTATTTTTGTAGCTGAAGTGATGGCCTCAATTTTTGATGCAATATTTGTTGCTATGGGAATAATTACTATGTCTAAGGTAGAGTGTCATAATTCAGAGGGAGATTAAATAAGGAATAAGTCAACTGAAGACTTTAAAGATAGTTCTTTGACGATTTGTCAGTGCCCCTATTGTGTTATGCTGGAGAGTTTGCAATCTCTTACACAGTGCTGTCAGTTGAGCTGCAAATGTACATTGAATTTCCTTGTCGTGGCTAGCAGGTTCAACTCCTGTATTTTCTTGTATTCTCTCTGACAGCAATATGTATCCTGTACTATAGTTAAGTTGACTTGACGTTTCTTTATCAAAGAATATAAAGAAATCATTATTCAGTTTTGTCTTGATTAATTCTTAATTTTCAATCTAAGTTTCATGCTGAAAAAAGCAAATGACAGATCAGTTTTCACCAGGTATTTCTGCTGCGCACCTGTATAGAGTCCTGTTCATGCACTTACTGGCTGTGAACTGGGAGGAAGCATCAGTGATTTGAGCCAGGTTGCAGCAGACATAGAAGTCAAGATAAATTCCCTAGCTCCATTTCAAGTGTTGTACAAAGAAAATCCTCTCTGTAAACATATATTGTGTTTCATATCACTGTATTGGCTGACCTGAGTCTTTCAGGTTGTCTGTCTTGGGCTGCTCTTAGAGCCAGGCCACTTTATTGCAAAGAAGATCTGGCTGAATAATGGTGCATATCTTACCGTGTTGCTGGTTGGCAGCATTGCATAAGTGACTGTTCATCAAAACTTGCTCTACCAGAACTGAGACAACATTCTCAGGCTCTTTCAGAAAAATGCCAATATATAGGATTTTAGGTGAAACATCAAGTTCATAGTGCTTCATGAAACATTACTTTACTGGTCTTGTAAAGTAGGTGTGTGATTTTTGGAGAGCGATGTTTGACTCTCTTTCACTGTAGGAGCTGATACTTCCGCTATGTTTTTTTCAGGTTTTGAATAATGGGAAATGGCACTGCTATGTAATTGAAGTAGAAAGTATGCCTACTTATGAGAATGGAGCTTTTGAGAGTTCTCAAAACAAATTGTTCTCCATTGTTACTCTGAGAATGCTCAGTTAAGGTGGATTTTGAAGGGAGGCAGCTGGAGGTTGCAGTTGCCCTGTGTCCTTTGTAACGTTGCACAGAAGCAGATGAAGGTGCTGGGCACTTCTGTACTTCAAACAGACGTAACTGTTCAAAAAAATACTGAGCTCACATGAGGCACCTGAATGTCTACCCTGAAACTACACATGCCAGGAAAGTAAATTTATTTTAGGCTAAGTCACTGATTGCTTTGCCGTTATTTAATAAGTAATGAAAGAAGTCCTTAAAAAGAATAAGAGAAAGTGACAAGTACTGGATAAATAGCAAAAAAATTTTTAAACCCCCCTCAAATTTTCCAAGTTTTTTTTGGACATAAATAGTACTTTGGAATTTTTAAATGGACAAGTGAAGAAAGGCTATAAATGGTGCCAAGAAGGCAATGTTTGTTACATGGAGTGATCATATACTCTGTGCTTTCTCTCAAATGGTTTGAGAGCTGTTTCCTCTTTTGGATAAACAAATTCTCAGGTTTTATTCATGGCACGTAACTTCTCTGACTTCTGGAAAGCGGGAAGGTAACTGCACCTGTACTACTGGGAAGCTGACCTGGAAATTCTTGCTGTCAATGAAATTGGTGCACCTTGCAAAAAGCACACAAACTGAAACTGCTCAAGTTCTACTGCTGTAGAATATTTACATAGAAAATTGCATATTCTAGCTGGTGAGAGAGTTGTTGAAGGCAGCATTCTGTAACGGGAGACATGTACTCTGTAACTTTTTTTTGTTATCAATTACTTTTGACATTTTACGATTTCAGTGTGTGTGTGGGTGAGTGTTGATTGTAAGGAGATGAACTAATATTTCTGAAGCCCTTGAAAGATGATAAATTAAGCCCAAGGTTGCCTAGGTAATTCTTGAAGAAAACTGAAATTCACAAGCCAGAAAATAGTGGTAACAGAGGATTAGACAAAGCTTATATCCCTTAAGAACATCCACTCTGTCTATTCTTAACATTGTATACTGTTAGTGTAACATTCCTTTAAGAAGTGCTGGATCAGCTAGTCTCCCTCTGAAAGGAGGAGGGATATTTTTCCTTTCCTGGCTGTCCTGAGCTTGTTATAGTAGAGGAGTGCGAGATTGCAGGGTGTAATATGCAGGAGATTCACATCAGAAAGCTTGGTAGCCACAGCTCATGCAAAGAGACTATGAGACTGCCGTAAGGAGCGTTAAAAAGACAGTCATACCTCAAAGGTGATAGAATGCATAATTAGAAATATAGACATCAGAGGAAAATGAGGAGGGTTAGCTTCTAGTGAATAAGTAACTGGAAGTAGTTGCTCTAAACATGTAAAGGGGAAAATAAATTTATTAAAATAGCGTTAAGTTTTTTGGAGGTTATGGAAGATGCAGTCTGGTACATCTGCATAAGACACTTTGTCCCTGGCTTCATTTGGAATAAGGTTTGAAAATAAATACAAAGCTTTTTAAAGCAACAAATTGTTTTAAGAGTACTGCCAGCTTTATTTCTGGCTCTTGCACTCTTTTCACTCCCTTGGTTTAGAAAGGATTTGTAACGATCGCACAAGAAGGAACTGCAATTGTGGAGTTTATATGCAATTAAGATATAAATATTGTCCTCATCAAAAGCAGAACCAATATGGTCATGAACTCAGCAATGTGCTGGAGGCAGTGGAAAACCGGAGGACCATGTGAGAGAACCAGAGCTTTCACTGTAGAATTGATTCAGAATTGATCCAGAATAGACTGGAAATCCAAAGATAGATTTTTGACTAAAGAGGGACATAATAGGATGAGGCTCAGGGTGAAGACTTCAACTCTCCTGGCAGAATTATTCAGCAGTGATAAGGAGTGCTGGAATCAAAGGATGTCAGTTTCAAAGTGGATAATAGATATGGAAGGTGTAAGTTACAAACCTCCACAATACCTTTTGTGTTCCTCTTTGTTTTCTTCATCAGGCACAATCAAGCCCTGAATTCTATGTGAGGTCACAACTGTGTTGGAAATATTTGAAATAATGGCAGTATAAGCTCCTGAAAGAAAATAATGTCAAAGAAAATTTGTAAAATAAGTTAGGAAAGATGAAGCCGCTTGCAAGACTGTTCTGTAAGGGAAGACTTAAATGGATAGAAACGGAACTAGTGGCATAGATTTCAGACCTATTTATTTTAGAGTTCTGGAAAGTAGCGTGCAATAGAAAAAATGTGATTGGACAGAATGTTTTTAACTAAAAGCTTAGTTAAGCTTTTAACTTAAGTAATACAGAAAGCTACAAAAGTGTTGCCGGCATTTTATATTTTCAGTTCTTCCTTGTGTTCAGCTACTTCTTCACTGCTGTTCTTTTACAGCTATGTTATTCACCATAAAGCTCTGCTGCTGAATATTGACTTGGTGACAGCTTTTTTGCAGATGTTTTGTGTTTGTCCTTCTACCTGGATTGTTGGCAAATGTTTATTGACTTGATAATAGTTTTCTTGAAAAAAAACATAAAAAATGAAATAAAATTCACATATTTATTTATTTTTGCTACATTTGGCTTGCTTTTGGACAAATATTTTAATCCATATTTTAATCAACACCGATGAAAATGCTATCAACTTTATAGTGCTTTTGTGGCAATGACAGTTTATCCTAGGAGGAGACCCATAAAGCCTCTGCTTTTTTGTAAAGTCGAAGGCAGTCACGGGCTGAAGGAATGTGATGATTCAGCTTAATGTACTTCATTAAACATTTATCTATTGGAATTTTCTTCTTGTGAAAGAAACAGTTTTTCTTAAATACATCATTAGAAAAGGACTGCCTACTATAGACCTTTTTTGTTGTCTGAAAGTTCTATTGAATAACTTTCAACATTTTCCTTCCTACAGTCACATTATTTTAATTATTCTAATTGACACCTGCATGCCTTCTCATTGATCATGAAAGATTTAATAAGTACTGTCCACTTGAACGAACTGAACCACAGCATCATTAATCAGAGCAGCGTATAAGGACCCAATTCAGAAAAATATAATTAGCATTTCCCGTCATCAGTGCTTTCCTTTCTAGAATGAAAAGACATTTCCCTCCCCATAATCTGTATATTTTGCAGGTGGCAAAGTCTCTAGGTTGCCTGTGAAGATGCCTGGAGGTTTCCAGCCAGCTCAAACATGTGACTGGGCTGAAATTCTGGTGTTAACAGCTGGATCGTTAATAATTCTGCTGTTGATTTCACTGGGGCAAGAGTTTTACACCCAGGCTCTTTTTCACAGCTTTCCCTTTTCCACATCTTTATTAACAGAAAATTATTACATTTTTAGATTACTCCTATTGAATAAGCTATTTCTCTTTGCATTTCAGTCTGATTTATTTCCCAGCTTCTCTCAAGGTGTCTAATTTCATGAAGTCACTTTTACGGAGCCCTGCATGGCAACACTACTAATAAATAAAAGAAATTTTTACAACATCCAGAACAGATCACTGATATTACCAAATAATTTTTCCCCTAGTGGTGTCCAGCATGCATCTTCAGCTACATCTTAGATCTTATTGTTCCCCTTTACTCCCTGGCTATAACATTGATCTCTTTTTGCCTTTGGAAAATGAGTGTCAGTTGCCACAAAGCGTTGAGAAGTGCCATTGTGGGTGAACAGAGTGATTTGTCTGGTGGTGCTTGTCAGGGTGCAACATGTTCCACCGGAAAGGATGTAGGGCAGAATGCGTAGAGGGAAATGGGGTAGAGGTTGGAGGAATTAAGGAGTGTGAGAGTGAGATGCGATGTTGTGGATATTAATAGAAATTGTGAACCGTAGAGCTAGTGACATACTTTCTCATGCTCTATGTGGAGCAGTCAGATCATGACATGGGTGTCAAAGCACTTTTTTGTACTGGTTGTCCCGATGCGTAATTGTTTGAGACTTCTGCATTTGTATTCACACACAGACTTCTTACAGGATCACTTTGTCTTTGTTAGTGCACATGGCAGATCATTGATGTTTCTCTTCATTCCAGGACTATAATGTAACCAGTTGTTTTTTTTCTTTAAGAACTGCCTGAAACTACCTTAACTGAAGAGGAAGTTCAAGAGACAGAGACATGGGCCAGGCCTTTGGTCTACCTTTGGCAGACAAGAGGAGCCAACTTCAATGCTGAAAAAGAGTATAACGCAGCTTGTGCAAAAAAGGAACCACACTGTGCCATTTGCACTCTCCTCATGCCATACTACAAGGTAAGCAAGATCCTAACAGCTCCATCTCCGGGTCAAATGTAAACTAGCTGCCCAGCTACTTCATTTCCAGTAAATTAGAAATAAGATAAGCTTGTGCATTTGATTTGTATGAGAAGCAAATAAACTCAGTATTGTTAAAATTAGACCTGGTACTCTGCTCACCTGCGTTTATCCTTGGTTGCAGACAGGGTGTGCCTTCTACTAGGGTTTATGTAGGTTTGGTGTTTGTGTATGTGTGGTTTTGGAGGTGGTGAATCCACACAGGTTTGTATCTTTTAGCAATTTCCTCATGTGTCCATCTTCAAAATCTCTTAATCAGAGCCTCTTCTGTGTCTCCTTCCTGCAGTGTTGAGGAAATAAGTGTTTTCACAGTACTTAGGCCTTCTCAGGAATAATATTGCCATAGAAAGTCTAATGCAAAGCAGTGTTTGATACTGGCTTGTGGAATTCCAGTGTCAAATGTCAGCTAAAAATGCTGCCTTAGTACTATGCTACTAATTCTGAAGCTGCTAAACTGCATGGTTACTAGCAAGAAAACTTTTATTGCACTGGACCCAGTTAAAGGGCTTAAAGGGCGACAGAGGTACAGTGTCATTGAACACTGCTGCAATAACACTAGTTTGCAGGCTGAGTGCTATTCTAGATTTCACATTTATTTGAAGAGTCAAGGAACTATAGAATGACTGTGATAAATGCCTAGAAGCGGATAATTTTCTCATGAAACTGTTCCATTGTTAGTGCAAGAGCTGGGAGGGGAAAAGTCATTTCATCATTGACAGAAGGAAGAGTAAGACTGACTCTCCTTTCTATTACTTAAATATAAATTCTGTTTATTTTCCAGCCAGACAATCATGATGAAGAGAGTCCTACTTTCGGGGAAGCAAACTCAGCAGAAACATTGATGTCTGAAAATGAAAAGACTAAACCTCTTATTCCAGAGATGTGTTTTATCTATAGTGAAGAAAACACTGAAAACTATCCATCAAATGCCTTTATTGAAGAAGATGGAACAAGTCTTCTGATTTCCTGTGCAAAGTGTTCTGTACGGGTTCATGCAAGTAAATAAACTAATTGTTCCGTTGTCAGAAATGTAATTTAAAATCTTGTTTTATTGATAAATAATAGTTAACTAGGCCCCTAGTATGTCTTCAGAAGTACTTGAAGAACATTTCCATGTGTAGGGCTTCAATGGCTGGCTAAATTTGTTTTACAACTACGTTACATTTTCTATTACTTGTAAAAGATTGCTGTGAAAATAGTGAAGAATTAACTTTCCTGTAAACTTTCAATAATCACAAACTTCTGATTCTTATGTCAGTTCTGAGGTGTTAAATTCCTCTTTTACTTCTTGTATTTTAAACCACTGCGGGATGTTAGTATGTCCGTATTAACTAGTCAGGGTGAAATCCTGCTGGATTTGAGGACTTGTGAATATTGCTGTTGACTTTAGATATGCAGTTATTTCCTTGCATTCTTTCTTTATTTCAAGAGTGAATGATGAATGCATGGGTTTTCTGCAGTGTCTTCTATAGACAGTAGGGCCTGAATAGTTAACTCTAAGAAGCCCATGTGAAATTCTTCATGGAAGTGCAGTATAATTGCATAGAGTAAATGCCAGTACACTAATTAAAATTGTGTGTTTTTACTACAGGGAGAATTGGTGATTTGCTATTAAACTGACAGAAAATAAGAAATTCCCTGGGGTTTGGGTTTTTTTTGGTGTTTGGGGTGGTTTTTTTGTTTGTTTCTTTTGATTTTCAGTTTGGTTTGCTGTGGGGTTTTTTGGTTTTGGGTTTTCTTTTTGAGTTTTGGAAAGAGTGTCTGTGTGTCTAATTTATCTGTTTCATAGAGTAGGGAATTAGTGGTAAGCCAAGACTGGAAAAGTCTCCTTGGTCACAGGAGGTGTGTTTTACTAGTGTTTTATACACAGTTGAATTGTATGACATCATAGATAGAAAGGTAGAATATGTTAATCAATCCAGCTCTCTTATTCTAGGTTGCTATGGTGTTCCTTCTCATGAAATCCATAATGAATGGTTGTGTTCTCGATGCAGAAAAGAAGCCTGGACAGCCGTAAGTTTCACAGGTTGCTTAGTTATCTAACACATTAGAGATTAAGGAAAAATAGAAACACATGCATGATTGCATGTGGAATGTAGCCTGTGTGTTTTTTCTGAACACACATTTGCTGGGGAAAAATTATTTGTAAAATATGATTAGATTTCAATGTAAATTGTAGTGGCATTTTGGTAGACAAACTTGGAGTAGGTTGGTACTCTCAATAAAAGGATTGGCTAACAGGATACAGTTGTGTGTAAAACATTGTTTAAAGAAACAGATGAAAATTTAAATGCGCTTAAGAGAGAGAAAAATGATATTTCCTCTAAATATTTTAGACTTCTGGTATGTATGGATGTACAGGCAGCTGGAGCAAAGAGAAAGGGAAAGTTTAAGAAATTACCATCAAGAATGAAATTGTTCTTTTACAGCATTTAAGGTTTACTGTGCTGTATGTGTAAGTAGAAAAAGGATTAAATTGTGAAGCTCCCAAATGCCTATTATTTTGTTTTAAAAAAGTATAAAATAGTTTTGTACAGCAAGTAACAAATAGACAAGCAATTTATAGAATCCCTAGACATATACTCATTTAAAAAAAAGAAAATTTAAAATTTTGCATTTCAACAGACTATCAGTTGCCCTGCTAAGTCATTTAATATTTGTTTTCCTTAAAACAGCTTGAGGAAATGTGGTAATCAGTTTTGATGGCAATATAGCTTTTTCTTTAATCAGCTGTTGAATTAAAAGCACGTATTTCAGGTGCCTTAAAAATGTAAATCCTTAAATGACATCATAAAATTTTGAGATATGTTGAAAAAGAAATGAGAATTCAAACTACTGGAAAATACAGTATTGCTTTGTCAAACATCACTTCTTGCAACTCTGAAAGTCAGCTGTAAGAAATTCACAGTCGTACCATTAGCAAACTGAAAGTAACAATAAATACATACAATTTGATTTTCCTTTTTTACACTGTCAACATTTTAAGGTTCTTTTGTGAATGCTAAGAATACATAAGGGAACAAGAGAGGAACCGGTATTTTTAGTCCACATATTACCTAAACTTGGGAAAACAAAAGGAAAAAACGTGACTTAGAACTGCTCATTACAAAAATATAGTTCATCCATAATGTTTAGTGTAGTGTTCTCTCAGTGAATAGCTATTAAAATATTTTTTTAATCCATTTCCATCTCTAATGAGTTCTCATTTTAGTAGGAAAGGCATTCTTACTAGGTAAAATCCAATTAATCATAGAATAGTTTCAGTTGGAAGGGACCTTTTAAGGTCATCTAGTCCAACACCCCTGCAATGAGCAGGGACATCTTCGACTAGATCAGGTTGCTCAGAGCCCCAGTACTCCAGATGCAGCCTCACCAGGGCAGAGTACAGGGGGAAGATGACCTCCCTCCACCTGCTGGCCATGCTCTTTTTGATGCACCCCAGGAGACCATTGGCCTTCTTGGCCACAAGACCACATTTCTGCCTCATGGTCAACTTGTTGCGCCGCTGATCACAACCCTCTGAGCTCTGCCATTCAGCCAGTTCTCAGTCCACCTCACTGCCCACTTATCTAACCCAGGCTTCCTAAGCTTACCTATGAGGATGTTATGGGAGACTTTGTCAAAAGCCTTGCTGAGAAGTCAAGGTAGACAATGTCTGCTGCTCTCCCCTCATACACCCAGACAGTCATGCTGTCGTAGAAGGTTATCAGGTGGTCAAGCATGATTTCCCCTTGGTGAATCCATGTTGACCACTCCCGATAACATTCTCTACATGCTTAGAGATGACATCCCGGATGAGCTGTTCCATCACCTTTCCAGGGATGGAGGTGAAGCTGACTGGCTTGTAGTTTCCAGGGTCCTATTTCTTGCCCTTTTTGAAGACAGATCTCTAGTTCTTCCTGTTTATTCCCATACTGTATGCATTGGTCTACAGGCATTTCAGAGAGGTAGTTGAGCATGCAGGTTTCCCTGGAGCGGGGCAAGAGGATCCACCACAGCCATTCACACCTTTGAGGTCATTGGCCTTCTGGATCTCATCTTGGGAGTCAGCTAAGGAACATCTGTCACTGTTCTGGTTGGCCTGGCTTATTCCCAAGTTGGATAAGTTGGTGTGAGTGTTGCCATCTTGGACCTCAACCCCCAGGTCCTTCAGTTTAAAGCCTGCCTCACCAAGTTGTCCATTCTGCTGCCAAAGATTCCTTTGCCTCTTCTAGACAGGTGGATTCCATCCCTCTCTAACAGGCCAAATTAATCAAAGAATGTTGCATTGTCATAAAAGCCAAAACCCTCATGACGGCACCAGCCATGTAGCCAGGAGTTGGTATGCATTGTCTGTCCATTTCTGACTGCTCCCTTTCCTCTAACTGGTAAAGTGGAGGAGATCGCTCAGGCACCATTTTTTTTCACTTGCACCCCCAGGGCTTTATAGTCTTCCTTAATTCTGCCCAGGTTCCGGCTTGCGTTGTCATTGGTGCCCACATGAAGGAGTAACAGTGGGTAGTAGTCCACGCTCTTGACAAGTTGTGGCACCCTCTCAGCAACATCTCAAACCTTAGCTCCCAGAAGGCAGCATACCTTTTGTGACTCCCTGTCAGGACAGCAGATAGGAGCCTCAGTGTCCTTAAACAGAGAGTCAGCCACTACTAGCACTCGTTGTCATTGTTTACAATACCTACTGTGTGCTGCTGGTGCAGGTCCTTCTGGCAGACCTTGCTCCTGGGTGTCTATAGCTTCAGACCTGTTTATGGTTGTGATGCTGGAGGATGGAGATTGAAATGTAGTCCTGCTTTTGTGGGTCACCAGGGTCCAAGGTGCCTCATTCTCAGTGGTGTCTGCTACAGGAATGTGGTTATGAAACTACCTATCTCTGTCTCGGCTCCTTTGATACTATGCAACATGTTAACCGTTTATTGCAATTCAGCCACCTGATATAACAGATTGTTGATGTGTGCACACCATATGCAGGTATTTACCTTTCTGCCAGGAGAAGAAGTGTCTAGGCACTCACTGCAACTTACTACCTGTACTGAAGTCTCCCTCCTTACCGGTTCTGTCTGGGTGAATGTATCAAACCTCTGAGGGACTTGTGTATAGGAGCACTGATTTTACCTCTGAGGAGAGTGCCCACCATTTTAGCAGAGACTTTGAGCTCTTCCCTGGGCTGTGGGCCAACAAGCAGACTGCAGGGCCCTTCATGAGCATCCTTCTGCACAAACTGCCACACCACCCCCTGCCTGATGCGCCATACTCAGTTTGCCCACCCTGTTTGAAGTGCTTCTGGTTGCTGGTGCTCCCCAGGACCATTTAAATCTCTTGTATTTGCTTCTGGCAACATCCATGCCGCCACATAAACCTCACCCATGGGAGCTGCTGGCTCCTGGGAAGGGCGCTCTTGTCTTCCTTGGGTTTCCCTGGGTCCAGGAACCCCCTGTCCTCCTTGATCTAGCTCCCAGGCATAGAATTTATCATTGCTGCCAGTGCCCTCCTTGCCGGCTAAGTCCCTCTGGTCATTTTTGTGGCCATCCTCTGGACCTGCTCCAATAGGTCCATCTCTTTCCTGTGCCGAGGGCTTCAGAGCTGGACGCAGTACTTGCTGAGAGGGCACATTGTCAGCTCATGTTAGGCTTTTCATCTACGCGTAACCCCAAGCCCTTCTCAGTAGGGCTACCCTCAATCCCTTCATCCCTCAGCCAGTATTGACACCGGGGGTTGCCTCAGCCCATGTACAGGACCCTGCACTTGGCCTTGTTGAACCTCATGAAATTCACACAGGCCTGCTTCTTGAGCCTGTCGAGGTCCCTCTGAATGGCATCCCATCCCTCAGGCACGTCAACCACACTGTTCAGCTTGGTGTTGTTGGCAAACTTGCTGATGATGCACTCAATCCCACAGTCTGTGTTGTTGATGAAGATACTGAACAGTACTGGTCCCAGTATGAGGGACACTGCTTATCACCAATCTCCGTCTGGACATAGAGCCGCTGACCACTGTCCTCTGGATGGGACCATCCAAACAGTTCCTCATCCACTGAACAGTGCACTCATCAAATTAATCTCTCTCCAATTCAGAGAGAAGGATATGAAGGACTATGGCAAAGGCCTTAGAGAAGTCCAGATAGAAGACAACCATAGCTCTTCCCTTGTCCACTGACATAGTCACTGCATCACAGAAGGTCACTAGGTTGCTCAGGCAAGACTTGTCCGTGGTGAAGCCATGTTGGCTGTCTCAAATCACCTCCCTGTCCTCTATGTATATTGACTTCAAGGAAGATCTGTTCCATGATCTTCCCAGGCACAGAGAGACTGACAGGTCAGTAGTTCCCGGGGTCATCTTTTCTACCCTTTTTAAAAATGGGTGCAGTGGTTCCCTTTTCCCAGTTACTGAGGACTTCACTGGACTGCCGTGATTTTGCAAATATTATGGAGAGTGGCTTGGCAACTACATTGGCCAGTTTCCTCAGGACTCTGGGATGCGTCTTGTCAGGTCCCATAGACTTATGTACGTTCAAATTCCTCAGGTGGTCTTGAACCTGATCGTCTCTTTCAGTGGGAGGGACTTTGCTCCCCCAGTTGCTGCCTTGCGGTCCATCTACTTAAGTGGTGTGGGAAGAGAGGTTGCCAGTGAAGACTGAGACAAAAAACTTGAGTACCTCAGCTTTTTCCTCATCCGTTGTTACCAGTTTGCCAGCCTTGCTCCTCAGTGGGGGTATACTTTCTTTGACCTTCCTTTTCTGGCTGACACACCTGTAGAAGCCCTTCTTATTATTCATTGTGTCCCTTGCCAAGTTCAGCTCCAGTTACGCCTTGGCCTTCCTGAGCCTATCCCTAAACAACCGGGCAGGTCCCTGTACTCTTCCCAGGATACCTGTCCCGGCTTCTGCTGCCTGTGCTTTTCGTTCTTGTCCTTTCATCTTTCATTGGTAATCAGTAAACCTGGTTGTAGCTTCCTTATTAGACAATCATGCCTTGAACTAGTTTTGTGCCTACTGTTCTAGTCAGGAGAAGGTCAAAGGGAAAAGCAGAAGTCTGTTCGAGCAAGTGACAGGTTGCCATTAACTCAGAATCTGCTTATCAGCTAAGCAAACAGGGTTAGAAAGCCTTGTTGCTCTATCAAAAAGTCTTGTTAATTTATTTTCTGGAGAGATACAGCTATGAAGTGCAAATATGGGAATTCTAAGAACATTCTTATTCATGAAATACCATGTATGACAGCAGTAGGACCAAATAAGATGTTTTTGTTAAAAACTCTGAACAATTTAGAAAATTGCCATGGAACCTGATGTTAACGGCAATATAACAGTAACACATTTGAAGGGAAATTTGGAGAGAGTCTTTGTCTTTTGACTACAGTGCATATCTTAAAATCAAAAGTCACTAAAAAATAGTAAAATTAAATTCAGTCTTAGAATTTGTTAATACTGGGTTGTAGAAATGATTATAAAATTGTTCATTTTCCAAATGTTCTTGAAGTGAAGAGGACTTTCAGATAACATAACGGTTGGTGAAAGATAAGAAAAAAATAGTGAGATAATGACTGGCTTGACTCTTTTACAGTCACTATGGGACAATAAAGGCAGAATTGAGTAATATGATGGAAAAAGAAAACGTTGTTGAGAGGATTAAAGCTTGACTTGACTGGTATTTTTCTTTGAGAAACTTATAGAGGAAAAATTTGCACCCAAGGACAGCGTTAATTAGAGACCAATTATGCACATTTTACTGAATAAGTTTAGTTTATTCTGTTATGATACATACATGTTTCTGAAAATACTCAAGATCTGATTTTTAGGGAAAGTACTTTTTGGCCAAATTATTTAAGGATATGAGATGAAGCAGTGGAAGATATATCAAAAACATAAAGAAAATAGATGAATGGAAATTTTATCTGAAGAGGCTTGAGTATTGGGTTTTTGCAAAAGCACACTCTAAATGAAACTGGAGAAAAGACTTGGGTTTCTGGAATTTTGTATTTTAGGTAACAGGGTGATAGGAGTGAAATGGAGCACCTTTTTCACTGTGCAAAAGCTAGACAGTATGTGTTGCCCAGTTGGACAATTTATTTAATGTAAGCTTTTGATGATATATATTTAACTGAATTGCTCTGATTTTCTATGTGTATTGATCACTGTATGGCCAAATCTTTAGTGCGGACAACTCCATCTTTGTATATCTCTGATTTGATAACCTGAGTGAAGCTTAGGCCTCAAGAGAGCTCTTCATTCAGATATGTTTGTGGAATAAAATTAACATTCTTAATGTCGTAAGTTGTCATTCAGTCAGGAAGTTTTAATAAAATGTTGAAGACTGAATGGACCTCACTAGTATTAAATTTACTTCAAACTTGTCCTCCATAGTCTGCTATCTTGTATTCTTTGTTATTACATGTTGTTCACATGTCAACGTGAACTACTCATTGTTAGCTGAAAGATGTAGGAGTGACAGATAATAGGCATCTGCTACCTGAGTTAAATAGCAAAAGTCCCACAGTTTCAAGAATGTGAATAACGCTCTGTTATTTACTCATACGTGGATGATACCCAAGTCACTTTTTCTGTTTTAATAGTAGGGTCTTTCAAAACTCTTGAGATGCTGAAGCAATCTCAGAACTATTGGTGATTATCTCTTAGAGTTTGAAGAGCTTAGGTGAGGTGCCAGCAGCCTGGAAAATTTAATGTTGTTTTTTTCAAAGGCGGGAACCGGCTGACCCAAGGAATTATGTGGCAGTCAACTTATCTTGTATTCCAAGAGAAACATTAAACAAATGATGACTCTGTCAATTTCTAAACACCTAGGCAATAACAGAGTACAAAGAGATATGTATTTAAGAGCAAAACAACTGATCTTTTTGCTGTGACAGCTCATGGGAATAACAAATAAGCAAAAGATTTCATACATCCTAACTTTCACGGGCTTTTGATAGTGTTTTAAATTCTGATATTCAAGTGACAGAAGAGATGGGATGTAAATTGATGGTTGCCAAACATATTGGACGTATGGATTTGCTTTCAACCCTTAGTAGCTCAGGCCACCAGCCATCATTCTCATCAGAGTCTTAAAATAACAAAGAGAGTGATGAAGTTCTGTGCATTATTTGCGCATTACTTTTTATGTCCTTATGGAACATATGTGTACATCTAAACTGGTCGATTTTAAGTTGTTGTCCTGGTGTGGGCAACACAGGATTAATTTCTCTTTAAGTAATTTTACTTCTCAGTAAGGTGTGTTCTAATGCTAGGGAAAGCTACACTTTTAGAAGACTCTAGTCTGGATTTGTGGAAATCTTTACTTTGCAGCCAGCATGTGGGTTTCAAGGTCTCAGTGTTTTTGAGCCTTGCCAGGTGCAGGGATGAGGAGGAGCAAGACCCCGGCACTTGACCCAGGCTGGCTGACAGAATTGTTTTATACCATCAATGTCACAGTCAATATAAATTAGAAAGTTTGCTGAAAAGTTCTCTCTGCCTTGATGGCTGCAATCCTGAGAACTTCTTGCCCTGGCACTGGACCCCTGAGCCCTTCCCTTCCTCCTGAAGCTGTAGCACTCGCACTGTCCGACATTTGCTGTCCCCTGCAGGGAGTGCACAGCTTCTTGCTGATGGAGCTGGCTGAGTATAATCCTTGTCTACTTTATATTGGTCTCAGGATCATTATTGGTTCTTCAGTGTTATTAATCATTTAATCTTATTCTATTACATCTGTTTATTTTTCAACCCTCAGGTTTCCTTGTCTTTTGCCAATTCCCCTTCCCAACTTGGGGAGAGGTCATTGGGTAATAGAACGATTGTCTAAGCGGCAATAAATTATTGTGGGTTCCTCAAACCATAACAGCCTTTAAGATGGCTGGACATGAGATGGGGGAGTGTACTTCATGTGAAGCTACCAAGGTGTTAAATTTACAGAATACATGAAAGGCTTTTTCACAACTATCAAATGTGTTTCAGGTATCATTCAAAATACTATTTTTTTTAGTTATTTCAGTATTTTAGTGAAGTGAAAGGATTAATGCATTTTCTCTAAGTATCAAGAGCCTTGGGCATTGAGTAGGCTGAGGTTTACTAATTTGGATTAGGATTACTGTTTTGGATTGGATCCTACTATTTTGTAGGACAATAATAGTATATTGAAGAAATAGTGTAAAATAAATCATACAGAATTCAACAGAGATAGGTACAATACTTACAGAGAAGTTATCAATAATACATACATAAGATGGGAGTGCCTACTTAAGCAGTAGCTCCTGCTGCTAGCTGCAGTTGTGACCACTCTGGTCATAAACTGAACATAAATCACCAGTTCTGTAGAACCCGAGACATCACCCCAGGGTGTTTAAGCCTTGTACTGGAAGTAAAGCCTAAAAATGCATGGAACAATCTTTCTGCTCTCTTCAGCTTTGATAAGAGCTGAAGAACCATGTCTAACATTCAACATGTGGTTCAAGAAAACGTGCCTGAATGGGATGGAAGTAAACATGAGGTGCAATTGAAATTGCAAAAAAACAAATCCAAAATTCTTTTAATCATTCTTGATAGAACTCAGTCGTTCCATAAGGGAGGATTGAAAAGAATTAACCTTCTTAGTATAGCCAAGGTGAGAGAGAAAGGATATAAGTAGCATTCTCTCATGTAAAATTATATGTGTATGGCAAAGTTGAACACAACCAATTGCCATTCTCTCATCTCTCATGCAGCAGCTTTAAACTTCATCAGTGGAAGTTTATGTTAATACCAGGAAATTTTGCTAATTTTTATTTCTAAAAGTAGTGAACTACTGGAATAGGATATGTAGAGATTTTGTAGAATCTACTCCTTCACGACTTTTAAAAACACGTTGTCAGGAATAGTTGACAAGACTTGGTGGTGCCTTCAGGTAGAAGGATAAAATAGACACTGAGGTTTCTTTTTTTCTATGGTTCTGTTTGGCCTATTTGACTAGTGTTATTCATTGCAAAGAAACGCGACTGTAGTTCTCTTTGGAGAAAAAATTAGGAGTTTGATATACAACTTAAATTTATTAGTGCATTTTTGCTTGTATGGAACGTCATTGCTGACATCAGCATGAGTAAGAATTGTTGATACTTATTTTGGTCCTATTTATCATTTTATGATAATGTTTCTGTCTCTTCAAGGTTTGGACAATAACCTTAGATTATCCTAACTGCTTTCACTTCAAAATAGTACCATACTTTTACCTAATCATAGCATTATATTTAAGATAAATGTGGTTCTTTTTTAACCAATCTTCTGTACATCTATAAAAAAAGACAACTTAATTGAATATACTGCTGCCCAGAGTACTACTTGCCCTTTTAAAAATCTGCAATTTATGTTAGTCATGCCAACCTGCAGCTGAAAGTTTTATGCTACCTTTGAAATACATACATGTTTCTTTTTTGAATATTTTTTTTTGTTTAATTTTTTCTATATCTGTTATACATATAATGTTTTAATTGTATTTTAAATTGCTGTGTAGTACCAGAAGTTTCTGTGGAGTGGGAGATGTAATTAAAGAAAATTACGTATATGCATGATTTTTTTTTTTTACTGTAGGGAATATAGAGTGGGTGTATTTTAAATTCTAACTAATATGGTTCAGACTTCGAATGAAAAAAATCATAGTCATCTAAATTCTTGTTCAGGATAAGCATTCCTAAAAACTGCAGCTGTTGCAGAAGATGTAAAAGTGTGATTTGACTCACTGTGGGAATTATATATCCACATGCCTTTATAAATACAATACTTGCATCAGAAAAGTGCACAAAGGGAAAAAATTTAATTATCAGAAAATACCTGTTGCCTGAAACTCCTGCTTCCTGAGTGTCTGAAATTGTTTTCCTTTCACTTTAAGTTGATTCCTAGGAGGAGGAGACTTGGATGAGAAAGGCCTGTCTGAGGAGTTCACTTCTGAGGAAGGCTTTAAATCATGGAGGGAAGGTTGATTGGAAAACAAGAGGAAGAAAAGTTTTGTGCAGTGGAGAATAAATTGGAAGTTATGAAACATTGTTATAAACATTGGTTCAAAGTTCAGAATTCATTTCTTGGGAGTGAAAGTTCCTTCTCATTCCTCTCCTTACACCGTTAGTATTGTTTTTAGTTCTGTTAAATGATACTTTCTTAAACTCCCAGCAGTTACGTTATCTCTACAGAAAATTTGGTCTCTACTAGGTTTTTGTTTTATCAGTATGATTTTGCAAAGCACCGAAGTATGAGAGCATTATAGAAATGAGAGCTGTTTTTAGTAGCTGAATGAAACTGCATGATGTGTGAATCACAGATATGAACATCATTAAAATATAGGAATAGAAAAATGTCCAAGTGGACTCAGATTTAGAGAGCCAAACTTTTCTCTGATGGTGATTCTATTTTATATTATCAGGAGAAACCGCTTTTGAGATTCAGAAGCGTACTGGTTTCTAGTAGTTGCGATGTCTCTAAGTAGCTAAAATAGTATGCTTTACAATATTTTGTGTCAAATTTTCAGCTTCCAGGATGCACTTGGATCCTCAGTAACATAGCGTATCTTTGTATTCTGCTATGCAATAGTTCATGTTTAATAGCGGTTAGTGAGAAAAAAGGAGAGTGATAGCGAATTTGTCTATGCTAATGGACAAAAAATAGCCATAAATCAATCCCCTAAAACAATTAAAAAATCAAATAATATTAAATAAGTCATCTGCATGGCTCCTGAAAGTGTAACTGTATTCATACAAAGTGCCTTGATTGAGAACAAACGCCTCATTAATCTTAAATGTTTCAGCTAAAGGAAGCTAGTGAAGTCAGGAAGAATAATGACCGGCATTATAGAGAATGCAACGTACTGTACAATGTGCAAGGCTGTGGTCACCTAGTAGCTATAGTACATAAACATAAGTACTTTTATTATTTAGAGGACAAAAGCATTTGGGATAGGAAAGAGAAAGAAGAGCAAGTAAGGAAAAGGGTAAATGTACTTTAATGCCTTACTTCATAGTAAGCTAGCTGTTAATAAGGCTACTAAGGAAGCTGCATGACTTTTCACACATTATTCGAACCCTCCATAGTGCTACAGAAATAGTTCATCACCACCTAATCTTGTCAGTTGGCACTGATTTTTAGAATAGATCCTATGTTGAATAGCAAGCATTAGACAGCTTAGCAGAATTATTTTTTCTGTAGATGAGCTTTTTCATGCTTTGTATTTTACTATTGATATTCAGACTTTTGTGTTGCTTATATTTTGTGTTTGGAGTAGCCCATTACATCAGTTGAAGGATTTTTTTTTTATTTTTTTTTTCCTTTTTCACAAGTTGTCAGAAAAGTGGCCCATAAGAGCTTTCTGCATTTCCAGCTCGGAAACTGGCCTATTTCACCCTACTGAAAATAATGATTTTGAACAATCTTTTTATAGTGGTGCCTTTCTTACTGATACAGTGTCAGCATTTCCATTATTAACTCCTGTTTTCAGAACCTGATAACTGCCAAAATTAACTTCACTACACGTGAGTTGGTATACAGTGTCTTAATTTTCAGACTTATTTTTGCTACCAAGCTTCAAAAGCATTTGGATATTGTTAATAAAAAGAAATTTTTATGCATAAATGTCTAGCTATAGCAGGAAGGGTTAAAAACAAGTTTTCCTTTTTTTTCCTCTTTTCTTTTCTTTTCTTTTCTTTTCTTTTCTTTTCTTTTCTTTTCTTTTCTTTTCTTTTCTTTTCTTTTAAGTAAGGCCTGATTTTTAAATTTTATTATTATTTTTTTAATCTGGATTTTCTCGAACCTTCTCTGTAGAGGGTGATTTACCGGGAGAATTACTTCTGAATGCGGATGGTAAGAATGTGTGAACTCGTAGATGGAGAGCATGATATTTCTGTCTGGTTTTGATATTAGTCCAGTAACAGGATACACATTGGTTGTAAAAACCAGTCTTTGACACAACATATTGTTAACAGGTTTGTAAAAATACTGAGTTTCTCTGATGCTGTCACAGAAACTGAATTGAAGACCTTTAAACTTGGAAAATAACCTTCTTAACCTAAGTGCCATAATGCTCAGACCCAAAGTCCGTTTTGACCTCAGATTCCCTTCATTGCAGTTAACCAAGTCTACCTTTCCTACTGGTATCCATGTGAAAAGGCTTGATAGCTTTGGGCACTTCCAGCTGTGCGGGTATTCGCATCTTACCAAGGAAGGGGTTGTCCATTCCCTGCAGGGTGAAGCAGGGTTTCAGTCAGATGCAGCTTTGATTCTGGCCCTGCTTGGAGCTGGAATTGGACCAAAGAAACTCCACCAACCAAATCTAAATTTGACCTCAAGACTGTATCTGATCTCCAGGAGTACTGCTGCAACATAACTGAGGGATTAAAAGACAGTGGAAGTAGCCAGTAACAGGATGTCCTGCTCTGCACAGCGGGTCCTGGGCTGTTTTCTTGAAGATACGAATTTTAATCTAAAGATGTTTGGTTTTAAATATAACATTTACTGTCACATCCAACCATTATCTTATAATAATAGGAATGCTTCTACATATTTTTTATGAGTAGAAATACCATCATTCCATTTTTGTTTGTGTGTTTGCTAAGCATTTAGCTTCAGTGTTATCTTCTGAGAGTGACTTTCACAGTTTAGTATTTTTCAGGAAAAATGATCAGTTTTGCATTTCTTATTTAATTTCAATACTTGCTTGTTTATTTTTTAAAACATCTAATCTTAGTCCTTTGGAATTATCTTCAAAGGGGAAATTGTCTATAATCTTTCTTGTTCAGGTGCCTGGGAACAGTTGCTTTTTCTACTGTAAACATCTTCTAAAACTTAGTGGCCAATAACCACTATTGCAGAAATACTTAGTTTTCAGTAAAGTAACAGTCTCCATTTCATACTTTATATGTGTTTTTTACTGCTGATATGCACATTCCACTGAGAAGGGACATGTAGGCCCCACTGCCAAGTGTGAGAGTTAATTTTAATCCAGTTACCTAGACTAAATCAGTGTTTTGATTCTTCTTTCAGCCTCAGCCCCACCAGTTCCCATTCCTCCTCTGGCTGCAGACTGCCCTCCCTGTTCCCATTCCCCATCTCATCTCTCTTCCCTCACCTTTTCCAAGTTTCCTTATCCCAGCCAACTCTCTCCTGCCTTTTGCATTCTTGCAGATCACTGTTCTCAATAATGCTGTGTCATGGACAGCACAAAAAAAAAAGACTACTTGCCCTGTATACTGTTGCCTCAGCCTGGCATGACCTGGGAGCTGCAATTGCAAGGAAATTCTAGGCCATCCCTGAGCCAAGGGCAGGGCAAACTGAATGTTTGCAGGACTAGGCTACAAAAATGTGGAGTGGAAATTCAGTAGCTGATGGTGTGCAGACTTTAAATTCTGAAAGGTGGATGTCTTGAACATATTTGAATGCATATGAAAGAGTAAAAAGTTCATCTGTAGCAGAAGTGTGGCCACCTTCAATTTTCAAGAACCTACTTCAAGCTTGCAGCCAAATATGTGACTACATATTAAATAAATATTAATCCGTGGTGGATTTCCCTTTGATGGAATTACTCAGCCTCCTCAATCAGTGTGAACTTTAAGCATTTACAAAATGCTAAGAGAATTGATAATGGTATATGCTTTTGGATAGAGTAAGATTTTTCTGTAGCATTTTCTTAAAAAAAATGAAGTTTAAATGCTTTTCTCAAAGTTCCTATCATTAATAAAAGCTGTGGCATTGTTGAGGCAGATGATGGTGGAAGTTTGACAACATTTATATACAACTGAAGATTGTGAGTTGTTGTAATGGCAGCATCTAGCAACTCTTAAGAAATGATGCTTTCAGACAGGAAAGTGAATCCTTTTTCTAGACAACCCTCAGATTGTGTGCAATTTATTATTTTTAGGAATATTTTGTCTATAAAAAAAAATGGAAGTTTGAAAAGCTAATTTTAATAGGTAATAGCTTGAAGTAGATATAGTAATGGTCTCTCAATTGAAATTAAACAATCTAAAAAGCTATTTTCTGAGTGAAAATTATTCCCCTGGTGTGTAAAAATTAAAATATTCATTAGTGGACCATTTCTGAAAATGGCATTTTCCAATGTGTTTAGAGAAACACCAGCCCTTTTCTCTTTACACAAGGATAAATACAGACACAAATATAAATAAGCTGGAGAAGCGAGGTGGCCAAGAAGGCGGCCGTGTCATATCCAAATACACGTCTGTGCTAATACTATTTGGAAGTGTGACCTTGGGCCTTACAAGGCAATTGTGAGAGGTGGTGAAAGACTAAGGGTATCTATTTTCAGTTCAGAGGTTCCTCTAAAAAAACCCACTGGAGTGGCTTGAAGAAAACAGAAGGTATTTATCAGATGTAGCGATACAATTTGTATCTATTTGACTTAGCTGTAGCAGAGTTCAAGATTAGACGTGTGTTGTAATTAGTTACATTTTTCTGTCAACCAGTGACTTTTAAATGAGACTAGTAAGTCAGCATTATTGTGACACACCCTTGTAGCAGTTGCCTCTTAAGACAGAAAACAATTGTTCTGATCTCTTATTAGAAATATTTGGGGAAAAAAACCCCTGTCCTAACCACTTAGATTTTTTGAGTGCCTTTAGACACTAGTCAGTCAACAGACACAGTGATGGGAAAAAAAAAAGTGGAAATAAAAAAAAGTGGAAATACATTGTTAACTGGATAAATAGTGTCCTACTTAGTGCTGAAGACTTTATCAATACTTGCAGTCCTTCAAACCACTAGCCAAATTGTATATGTACTTGAACTGATCCATTCTGGTGTCAAATAAAGCTGTGATAATAAAGTTTGGTGAGTGAATTCTGTTTCTTTTTCAGAATCACAAACCTTACAAACACGTGAAAATGAAATTAAATGTATATTATATATAACATATATTGCAGTGTATACTTACCAGTGCGAAGTAATGGGATTTTCCTAGTTATCTGGGTATCTTTTCTAAAACATTTTAAAATATATTTTGTAAAGCTTGAAAACGGCAGGTTACATAGTGTAGTAAGATCTGCCATACTGAATTAAACCAAAGTCTGTTCTGCTCTGTTACCCTCTCTCTACCACAGCCAGAAATGAATACCTGGGGAAGAATGTAAGTCTTGAGCAAGCATTCCCTAATGCTTTCTCAGTCTCCTACAACAGACAAACAAGAAACTATCTTAGCATCTTTGTGCTTACTAAGTAGAAGTTGACCTTTGCTGCATTTCTCTTTCATGAACTTATGCAGCTTCCTTTTCAAGGGTTGTAAAATTTTAGCATCCACATCTGGCAAACAGTCATATACTCTGTGAAGAATATTTTGGATTGTTGTTTTGGGTTTTTTTTTTTTGTTTGTTTGTTTGTTTTATCTGGTGCTTTCTGTTTTCCTTTGATAGCAATCACCCAGTTATTGTATTGGAGTACTTAGTTCAGCCCTTCCGAAGTCCTCATGATTTTACTGGCATATCTCAAACACCATACTGTCTTCTTTTTCCTGTCCCAACCAACCGCAGCCTGTGTAGTTATTTCTTGTGCAGAAGCTGTTGCAGCTGATGTTACCTGAATACAAGCTTTTCTTTTTTTTTTTTTTTTTTTTTTTTGAGGCCTGGGAAGTAAGGTTAATCAGAAATGAAAAAGGTATCTACAAATTATTGAGATATTCTGGAAAACAGTGTGCAATTAAATAGGGAAAAATGCAAGATGCTGAAGCTAGAACACAAAGGAATGGGGAGCAATTACGCCAGCCAGTGCTCTAGGAGGCATCCTGAAAGTTACAGTGCACGAGCTTAGCAAGTCACTGCAGAACAAAGGTGAACACTGTGAACACATCTCCCTGGATATGGGATGTGTATCAACTAAACGTGCTTCACTTAACATCACTGAGGCTTTGCCCTCATCGCATTTCAGAGGGGAAAACATGGCCGCAGGTGAAGACAGTAGGTAAAAAGTTGTGGTTGTTTAACCTACTAAGGCGCTGTAGATGGAAGATGGCAAAAAAGGAAAGGAACAATCTCTTTTTCATGTTTATGATGCATAAAGTAAAAAGAAAAAGGCGTAAGCTACAGCAGGGAATCTTTGGGTTAGCTGTTATGAAAAATTTCCTAATGGCAGGGATGTCAAAGAGCTGTTAGAGATTGTTATGTTGATTATGTAGACTACGTTTTACAAGGAATTTGTTGAAAATGTGTCAGACATAATTCATTAGGAATAACATACATTTTATTTTACCCCGTCGTCTTCCACTGACATAAGTTATATATTTAATTTAACTGCATAAATACAATTCTTTGGAGATGCCATTGTAATTTACAGAGTCTTAGAGGAAAGGAGAAACAGCAATTTAACAAAAAGGGGAACATGTGGGGCATGTTCATAGTTGTCCATAAGAATAACCATCTATGACTTGCTATATATCCCTCTGCTATGGCTTGGCTGACCTCTATTGCCTAGCTGTGTCAAGCAGCTTCCTATGTCATACAGAATGCTATTGCTGATGAAGTAAGTATGCAAATATAGAAGTGTGAAAACTGCTTTTTATAAGCATTACTGTCAATATGACTTTGAATTTTGGCAGTCTAAAAAATAGTCAAAGACAATGAAATGCATTCATTTTAAAACACAAATGAGTGTGAACAGGCTTGGGTTTTGCATGGTATTTATCCATGCAACAATAATTAATATGCAACTATGGCAGAGTAGTGGCATATCATTCCAAAAAAGGCGATCTATCTTTTGGATATATGTACCAAAGGAAGCATGGTTAATTCACATTGACTTCAGGCTTTTGCTGCAGTTTCTAGCAATGGTGGAAACAGAGAAATGAAAAATAAATCAGATTAGGAATGCTGGTTGCAAAATGCAGTTTCATTGTAAGCAAGGGGAATTGTTTAGTCCAGAAACTGTGGATATGATGTGTACTGTTATGAAAAAAAACGCATTGTCTACCCTAAAAGGCTAAAAGATGAAGTGAGCGTTAGCGTGCTAAACCTAGTGAATTATATGGAGATGTCTTAATTTATACGAACACTGGAAGAGACTTTTCTTTTGTAATTCTAGAATGTTATGGAGATTTTTTAAGCAGATGGGCAATTTAAAATGGTCTAAGATTTAATTTAGATAAGTGTAAAATAATATGCTTAAGAAATTATTATATAATGCAAATACAAATGACAAAATTACTTGTTTAAAGGATTTGCAAAGTAGTAGTGAATCAGAGATTGGATATATTCTAAGGTGATGCCATGAAGTCTGTTCCTAACCTGATTTTTACGTACAGGCTGACAGCAGACACACATGGTTGCACAGACACTCTCTCTTTATCTTTGAGAACAAGGATAACAATTACTACTGTACATGTGATTTTGCTGTCATCCATGGCAGGTATACCCGTATTAGGAATATTAATCTTTCTAAATATCAGATCCCTTGCGTTTTCATTGCTTGCATTATGTTAAAACTGGAGGTAAAGTAATAGCCGTGTTGCATGGATATAGGACAATATAGGCAATGATTTAGACAATGCAGGCCTGATTTACAAAGTGGATTTAATGGGTTTTAAGACTATCGTCCTTCCCACCCAGGTCTGCTATGAACACTGATGAAATTTGCTAGTTCATATAGGCCTAAGTTGTTATATCCTGTATCCAGGAGACAGTGAACAGTTATTAACCACCACCACTGTCTACTCACCAACGATTTGTATAGGTGTTTTTTGAGAAGGGATTAAATTTTGTTACTCTAGGTCCTGCATCAGGGAAATCTTTTTCTATCTGGTAATGAGGATATTTACAGCCACCTTCTCTTTTCTCTGGGCTGCATTTCTTTCCCCCTTCTCTTTTTTTTTTTTTTTTCCCCCTCCTCTTTTAACCTAGTGTGAAAGCTCTGCTGTTAGTAGGTAAGGATTATGAGTTCTGTCTCTTGCACTGTCTAATTCAGAATTCATTTTTTTTTTTACAGCAGTTAAGAGACAGTTAACGTTCAGAAGACATTTGCTGGCAACATCTTATATATTTTAGCTTAATTTATTTCTGGAACTTCTTTAGGGCCTTGGACTCTCTCTCTAGTTGCATTAATAAGTTACACAGTAGATGATCAAATCTAAGATTTCCTTAAAAGTATAAAAATACCTATTAGAAGCAGGAAGAGTTCAGCATTTTACAAGTAATGAATTTCAAAGTAAGCTCGCGTAAAAACATCAAAGCTCATAAAATAGGGGCAAACCCCCTCCAAAACAGAGAAGCAGTCAGTTAAAGGATTTTTATGTCAA
>VXBH01006423.1:93990-112621 GCA_013400035.1 Rynchops niger
TCTCTGCAAAAAAAAAAAAGATTTCTATTGAGTCAGCCTCATGCTCTGTTCCCCAGTCTGCAGATGTTATTCTGCCTCTACATTGTAAGCTTCACGCACCTGCAGAACTGCAGATGAGTTGGGGATCAGATCTTCAAGAAGTACTTTTTTAGGAAATCATGGTATTTGCCTCTTCCTGAATGGCTGTTCCATTTTAATTATTATTTTCTATGCTGTTTGGCTCATTTAGTTCATTGCTCTCATGTAGTCATGGAGATGTGTGCCCATGTATTTTTCCTGGTTTTATCTTGCACTTCCAACTGTTGTGTATAAAACAAACAGGTTGGACCCATTCTCCTGGTCAGTATCTCACTATGGTGGTGGGTCAATCCCTGCTTATCTTTATAAAGACAAATGTCACTGATAGCAAAAAAGATGACCCATTCACTTAGGTTGTTCAGATCACTCAAAGGAGGAGATGAAGATATAGATATTTCCTCTGCTGATTTGTAAGCAAGATGCTAAGGTGAATCAGATTGAAGAGAATGTGGTGCTGTAGTATTACTCTGTGGTTGTGCTAAGGTAGTCCTCAGGTTTCCCAGGTAGGTTTAAAGATCTGCAGACTGTTTCAGGTTGTAGTGTTCACATGCAAGTGCTTGCCTTTGAGAACTGAATGCCAATTAGAAGCAATTTTCCCATGATTGTAAGTGGCACTTTACTGGAAACTCTGCACGGTGCCCATTAACTGTTTAGTGCAACTTTTGTTGTATTATCTCAGAATGATTTCAGCACGGTGAATTAAGGTGGATAAAGACTTAATAATGTGATTCCTTAGCGTGTAGTTTAGGAAAGTCTTTATCTCTTGTCTGTGTAGTTCAGTACATTTTCCAAGTGATGTTTTTTGAAACCAAAATATATTCAGGGTAAGAAAGATAGCAATGGTTCCTCACCTAGCTTGAGAGTATGTATGCCTGTGTAGATGGCAGCACTTCAGTATCCTAATGAAATCCAAAGGGCAACAGACAGAAAGAGAATGTGAAGATGATTTATATCACCTTGGAGAGTTAAGGGAATTTAATACACGTAGTTTGGCAAAAAATACACCAAGAGGTTCGGGTATTGTGAGAATCTACAAATATTTGGAAAATAATTACGTGTAGGTAAGAAAAGGGTGATAATGTGTAGTGGTTGAACAGCATCACAAAGGGTAATGATTTGAAACTAAAACAGGAGGTGGTACATTAAATTGAATTTGGCATGTGAATCTGGCATGACATGAAGTTTGTTAACATGATCTCTCTTTGACAGAGAAGTTTTTTGTTTTGTTTGTTTTTCCTCTGCAATGGCAACTTAAATTTAGAAGTTCAGGAGACAGGCTCTCTTTCTGAGTATAGTTATGCAGTCACAGGGTATCTTGACTTCATTTTGTGCATTTTGTTCTTGGTAGAAACCAGAAAAATGGAGATAGGAAGAAAAATAATCAACATTGGAAACACTTTCTTGCCTGTTCCTGTGAAGGGACATGGAAAAAAAAGGAAAAAAAAAAAAAAAGGAAAAGGATAGATTGAGAAAAGGAGGAGACTGAAGAGAGAGACAAGGGTTGGGAAGAGAGAGAGAAGGGTTGTAAAGGAGAAAAGCCTGTGTGTCTGTTCAAAGGCACAGTTTCAAGTAGAGGTAGGAAAAGCCCTATTTTTTTGGCAGTATTATCTGGGAACCACTGATACATGTATGCCTTCCTCAGTTCCCTCAAAGCAGATGGAGTTGTACTGAAGATCGAGGCAGTGAAGGTGTACTGTAGCAAAGGGAACTTTTGCAAAAGTATAACCTGCCACATATCCTGGAGGTTAATAAATTTGAGAACTGTCAGAAACAAGCAGGTTTTGAAAGTATTTGAACCGGATCAATGACTTGTAAGTCAGTTTCTCGGTAACTTCTATTAAACTAATTATGTGTCATTTTACTTGGTTTTACTTTAGTAAGCTGCATGGCAATTCCAGCCTTTCTATGGCATTGCTGATTAAATGTCTTTTTATTTGGTATCACTTTCAAAGTGATTCTGTCACTTTGTTTAAAAGCAATACTTAAAATTTATTTTTCTTTAGCTCTTTTGAGTTGTTTCTCTTTGTTCTTGTATTCCTGTATTTTTCCTGTAAGGAAATGCAATGCTTATAAATGGCAGGTTGCAACCCAGTGATAAATTACATTAACAATTTACATATCCTTACGATCAGATGAATAAGCCTCGTTTGTAACCAGTCAATAAAGCTCACTTTTTTCTACACTATTTTTATTTTTAGGAATGTTGTCTCTGCAATCTGAGAGGTGGTGCATTAAAGCAAACTACTGACAAGAAGTAAGTAAAATATTCTTCGGGATTGTGCGTGCTTGTTTTAAACTTTATTCCCAATCCATTCCCATTTTTAAACCTGACTACTTGACAGTGTCCCTTCAAGCTGAAGCATTGCAGAATTGAAATTATTCCTGTTGAAGTGTGCCGCTGGCATTTTGTGAAATATTTGCTAAAATGTACATTTGGTTTAGTGTTTGCACACACTTACTTTTCCAAATTCTATTCTGATGGCCTTTCTGTAAAGAAAGTAAATGAGAGCTCATTTGTCAGTGATTGCATGGGCAAATCTTATCAAACAGCAAAGTGTATTTTCTTCTTTGGTCCTGGAAATCTGTGATTACAGAATTTATTACAGTACCATCAAACTTCTAAAAACAATATTGTTAGTTAATTAATTTGAATCATATTAAAATAATGTTAGATTTTGAAGTATTTTTTTAAAAATACACTTCTGTCATACACTTTCAAAAATATTGTTGTTGATATCATGGTATTAACAGCATCAGTATTTTTCTCTATTTGCATGACAGAACACTATAGCAACTAACAACAGATAAAACGGAAAATGTTGCAGCTTAATATTTTTTCAAGCCCAACAGTGGAACAGGCTTTATGTATTTTGAATCTTTTCATAACTAATGAAATTATTTTAGTAGCTTAGCATGTCATGTAGGTCTCTTTCTTTAACCATTCGGAATGCAGTGGTAAGAGATGATCTACCTGCAACATTCTTTTCCACTTACGAGGCAAGAATTTATTTATCAGTGATTTGCAATAGGTTGCATGACTCTTGTAAATTGTTGAGTTAGGAGAAGGTTTTATGTGAAACTTACAAGGCAGATCTTACCTTCAGAAAGCATTAATATTGTAATCATTTAAATGGAGGTTTTGACCAAGACATGAAAATACTCAACTGCTTTTTAGTTCTGTTTTAAACTACCCTGAATTTGCTACTAGCTTTTCTGACAAAAAAAAAAATAAATAAAAAAAAAATTTACAGGTGTTATCTCAGTAGAACTTATCATGCTCTATTAATATTTGCGACTGATAGATTGCATGTTGCATCTTTGAAAATATGTACATCTTTTTTGTAGATTAATTAAATGTTTTAGAAATGTTCCATAAAATGTATTCATAGGGAAAAAAGTCCACAGAGGTTTGCAGAAAGTGACTTTTTCTGCATAGCTATACCTAAAGTCTTTGGTTTTGTGTTATATCCCTCTGTACGTCTCTGTTTCGGATATATGAAATGAGAGTTCTGTTAAAGTAGGAAAGGAAAGGAAAACTCTTGTTTTCTTGTTTCTGTAATACCTTACAGTTGCTACACATTGAGTCTTTTATCTATCTTTCAGCATTAGCTACCAGTCCAAATTTTTAAGAGTTTTTGGAACAGTATATTCCAAGTATGTCTTTTTTCACCAACAAATGTAAAATACATGAGCAATCCCTTCCCTCCTTTCCCTCTCATATACTGATTAGAGATGTAGGATGAACGTTACTTAGATTTAAAAGCTATTGAATCACATGGTGTGTGGGGGGTAACAATTTGTCATCTAGAAGAGCTGAGATTCCTTCTTTTCAGCAGAACATAGTAATTGTTTTGAGTCCTGTTAGGTTGAGAGAAGTCAGAGTATAAAGGTTTGAGTGAAGATTCATGGAAGAGGCATTTTATTTATAGCATTTCTGTCCCATAAAGCTTAGATGGTAAGACAATGTAGTTTTGCAGGCAGACAGGCAGCAATGAAAGAAAAAGGGTGTTACTAAAAGTTAGAAAGTCTCAAAGCTAGACTTTTTCTGGAAGTTAGAACATAAACAAAACTGTCACCATAATATGATAGATCTACAAGCTTTACCTGCTTTCATTTGAGCTCAACTGTATAACTTACTAATTGATATGTCATCTTTACATACAGCTCTTATTTCACACTTTGGCCAATACAACTTCAACGACACATAACAGCAGTTGGTTTAGTCCCTATATATATCATATTATTCTTTTCCAGATATTTTTGTCAAAGATGAGTTATTGAAATAGCACCACTCTACTGCAGGGAAGAGAAATGATCTTGATTCTGCTGCATCACCCTCTACCTCTTTTAGCTCCAGCCCACATTTGTGTTAATCTGCGAAGGTGGTCATGTAATGTGTGACTTTGGACATGTAGAATGTGGAGCGAGGCAAGCATTCAGGGCTTACAAAAAAGAGCAAATGGCATAATGAGAAAAGATGTACAACAAATGACTGAGAATACAGCAAATATGAGTCAAGGAAGGGAAATGTTTCCCTTTCTTCAGATCTACTACTTGTCTACCCCAAAAAAGATTTCAGAAGTAGTCTCAGAAGGCCACTCTTGGTTAATAAAAATGTCATTAGCTTCTCCTTTACTTCATATAATAGGCACTTTTAATAATCGTTTCAGACTTTTTTTACTTTCGTTTAGCCTTCATGTTTTGAGATTTATGTATTGAACCAGCATTTGGAGGATATAGCAGTGCTTTCCGATGAGTATAGGAAGTACCTGGCATCATCTGGATACATTGGCCATATTTCCTGAAGTTGCACTGAGGTCTTACATGTCCTAGGGACTTGACAGGTGCTTTCACTGCTAACGGGGATGCAGTTCATGTTTGGCATTACAGTGGTAGCCTGATCAGTTTGCTACTTCCATGCCTTTGTGTCTGTAAACAGAACGTCTTGATAATATACTTTATTTTATGATTCAATAGCTGAATGACTGGTTGCGATCATGTGTGTTGCTTAAGAATAGTTTCTTAGGTCTGAGGAATGTTAGTCCAAAATGCTGTAGGTGATAAATTGCACATGAATTAAATAGTGTGGTCTTTTACATACGCACCTGGATAGCGCAACTACAAAACCTTTTCAGTTTAAACTGAAAGATGCTTAAAAAAATGTTGCAATAAAACCCCAGACTGAAGTTATATTTACACAAAGCGGTAGTGCTGTAAGGTTTTTTAAAAGGTTATGTTTCAAAGAAGCTTAGGAAATCCTGATCAGGAAGCATCTAGAGATGATTGCCTTTTAAGAAAAAACACACAGCAGATAACAAAACATCTTAAGCACTTGTATATCTATGGGTTTTTTGGTGGTATTCTTGACTTGCCACTTTTCACAGGTGGGCACATGTTATATGTGCAATTGCCATCCCAGAAGTCAGATTTGGTAATGTCACAGAACGTACACCGATAGACACTAGCAGAATACCTTTGCAAAGATTAAAATTGGTGAGTAGTATATTCATATATGCTTCATATATTCTTTGCTATTAAGGTCTTCCGATATTTGAAATGTAATAAAAAGTCTGAATTGTGATGATAATTGCCAGGTACACAGCAGTAAACTGTGTTTAAGGTAAGGAATAAATAACCAGAGTTTTATCAAAATGGGCTCTTTGGCATACAATGCCAATTCATTAACACTGTAAACAGCCTTTGGTATTTTATTAAAAGAAGTTTGAACCCACCCTCCCCCAAAAGAAGAATAACAAACTTGACCAGTGTCAACTGTCAAAGTTTCAGTTTTGGAACCATATTGGTGATGAAAGTATTGAAATCCAAACAGACGGGAAATATCACACAGTAAATGTTTGTGAGGTCTTTTTATTATGTATTTTTGCCACAGGGAACTATTTATGAAGGTAAAAGGATCTGTTTGTTATGTGGTATCTCTACCATCTGTGTGTTGAAAAATGTGCACAAAACAGATTACACATTATATTGAATGAAAAAACCCCTGTTTCCTGAGGAATTTAAAAAACTGGTGGAAAACATAAATAAAAGTGCATCCGCTTCTACTGGTTGCACCCTGTGCTAGTTACATCTGGAACAACAGTATAATTCAGGAAGTTTGATGTATAAGAGCAGAAGATATGCATAGGAGCAATATAAAAGTATTTTCCATTATGTGTTACATGTGTTAATTTGTCAGCATGTGTATTACTGTGATGTCATCTTATAGAAAGAAAGGGATTAGCGGCCTATTCAAAATCTTAGGGAAAAGATACCACCAGTTTTCTGGATCAGCCCCACACTATTTCCAAAGTGGTTCTTTGTCTACCTGACCTTACACTTGCTCATTTTGAACTGTTAATCTTTTAATTACATTTTCATTTAATTTAATTTGGTATGTTTTGTGTTTGTAGCTGTATTTCTAAATGCGGATATGCAACTTTGAGTAGTTTAAATGGATAGCCTGTCCTTCAAATGGTAATCCATTTTAAATTTTGGTCAAAATTTTTGAATTTTATTTTTCACATGTCCTTTAAAAAATAACGTGAAACACACTCATAAAGAGTATATATAACTTACTATAAAAAATGTTCTTCCCAATCTGACAATAAAACTAGTAGAAGGACTGAGGATTAATTTAATATGTTCAGTCCTGCTTTTTGAGGAACTTAAACAGTCACAGACATGTGCGTGGTTGGAATTTGTTAATTCAGGGGTTGAAAACACAGAACTGTTTAGTTTGCTAGATGTTGAAGTTCATTCTCTGGGCTGTCCGTGACTTGAACGATATAAAAGTAATAGGAGCCTTTTGAAGAAGGCTTGAATTAGTTTTAAATTACTGATTTTGAAGGTATGGAGCCAAAATGTGTGAAGTTACATGGTTTACAATTCCTAGGTATTTTCTGCTAAATATGAAACAATTATGTTAATCAGTTATTTATAACTGAGAGCTTTTTCTTCTGTTCTTTTATTCAGTTGATAGAAGATCCCTGCTCCTTAGTGCTTTGTCAGTTTTTGAAGCCTTCTTCAATGTAAAATGACATTGAAGCACTACAGATTCTATTAAGCTATATAAACCCTTTCAGTCTCCTGTGAGTCCCTGAATGTTTAGAAATATAGTACTTGCTTTCCGTAATGCTGTTTTTTAAAGTAAAAGAGTTTGTATACTTGAGTGGAGTGAATGTTGTGATAAAGGAACTCAGCTGAATACAATCAAAAATGAGAGGCAGGGTGCCTTATAATAGCTGTAAATGTAGTATTGCTGCAGGTAATGGACGGCCTTACTGTGAGGGAAGGAAGGACTATAATCCTGGTTTGGCTTATTAAACCTTTCTTTTCCAAGACTTAGTTTCTGACATTGAATTTACAATGAAATAGCTAGGTTTGTACTAATTTAAGGGAAGGAGGCAGGTTGACCATTTCAAAAGGTTCTATAATGATTTAATGTCAATAGACCAATAAAATGCTGCTCCTTGGGTAAAGGAGCAGAGAAAAATCTGCTCTAAAATAACCAGCAAGCAGTCTGTCAGCTTTTAAATTTTGGCTTTTGTTGCAAATAAGTTGCTGTATCTGTTTCATTCCACTGTGTTTCACAGTGAATACCCTAGCTAAACTAAGTCTCCTGAATAACATCGTAGCATTCTGTATTTAAAAAAAAAAAAAAAAAGGAATTAAAAAATATCTATTATATGGAATTGCACGGATACTTCATCTGTGTATTCGGTGCTTTCTGTAAATTATTTTCCTGAAGCATGGGGTTCCTGCTTCTCTAAAGAGGATGATATCAAAACCTTGTGTATTTATGCCACGTCATCCTACAATGAAATGGTTATTCATATGTTAGTCTTCCCTTCCTGACTGTTGGTGCTACAGAATAACAATTATGGTCTCATACCCACTGACACTGGGTTCTTTGCCTTGGGGGAATCCCAGGAATCATATCCAAATTAATTCTGTTTCTTTCTCCAGGAATTCCCATGCCTTCTTCCTACAACTTGGTCCCAGTTCCATTCTTACCTTTCATTCCTTTCCATTATCATATACTCCACACTTTGGAGAGACAGCTGATACCATCTGTCTTGCTGTTAACTTCTGTAAAAGCATGCTGAGTGGTTCACACTTCGATGTTAGCTCTGGGAATCTGTAAGCAATTGATTTGGACCAGTCCTCCCCTTTGTAATTGTAGGGATCACCAATAATGCTCTTCAGCAGCCAGTTCCTGCTTTACAGCTATCCGATTTATTAAGGATATCTTTGTTCATCAGTCTCCATCATTCAAAACCAGAGAGTGTTCATTGTATAAACAAAGACAAGTTTTGAACATTGTTTTTTGATATTGAACATTCATAAACAATATATTAAAAAAAAAACAAACAAAACAAAAAACCAAAAAACCCCACAAAACATTTTTGAGCCTATCTTTATAATGCTGTTTATGTTAAAGCATAGGATAGCTAATAAATGTGAGCTGTCCTACTATGCCATCTCTGCTTTATAAAATTTGGCATGTGTTTTGTTGAATTTCTTTAAACGAACAGAAAACAAGGGGAAACAAATATAAAAGGATAGATGACATTCTAGCATGCAGCTAAACCAGAACTAGATCTTATAACATAGGAGCAAATAGTTTTAGTTGTTTTAAATATTTGTCTTTCTATCCCTGTCCTCCCCCTTCCTCCCTCCCCTCCTTCTTTCTTCCTTCCCCCTTCACATCTCTCTCCGAAATTGTAAGAAACCTAAACGAGGAGAACAACTATTGTTTTCAGAGACATTAATGTAGCATCTATAAAGCAATATCAAAAGAAATAAAAAGTCAGTGTTTTATTTTTGATAAATAACATCTGTGCAAACATGACCATATTGGCTGTTTTTTATTGCTTAGCTAGTATGTATACAGATTACTGTTAAATAGTTTTAATTCACTAGGCATTTTGGGTTGGAATCAGTGTGTTTCCTGTCAATCTTTCCATTATTAAATATTCAGTATATACTCATTTCTTCCAAAGTAAAAATCAATATTTGTATTCTGCTTATAGGAGCTCATAGCTTTAAAATTGTTCTATGCAAATTTTTCATGTTTGCAGCTTAGTGGGTTGTTATGGAATGCCAAAATGTTTTTATATTTCTCTAGCTTTTTTCAATGGGTTATATGCCATATTCCATCCTTGCTGAAAATTTACATGACACAGTGAAATGTTCATCAAAAAGTAATTGTTTTGAAAATTATTCCTTAATTCTAGTGAATGAAAACAGTCTAAATTAATACTAATAGAAAATTTTGTGCTTTGTTTTTCATAGGGGAATGTGAAAGGACAGAATGTGATACATTCTTTGTTGAAATAAAATAGGTTGTATCATTACTTATGTTTTAGGGGTGTACACCCATGATATTTATAGACTCTAGCTGACTTTTCATGCGAAAACAAAAGGCCTCACAGGGAACCTCAGTGTAGAGAGCATCCCACAAGGATGCTATAACCTGTAGTTTCACCACTTTACCTCTCTATGACTGTACCTTTTATCTTTTTTTTTAAACTTATGTGAATGGGAAAATGAGATGGTCCTGGTCTCTATTATCAGAGAGCTGGGCTTTATGTTAGATTCATCCTGGATGGTCACATCCATTGGACACTTTGAGTCCCAATAGCCATGTGGAATGACAATTTGTGATAATCAAGCTAGGAAACAAGTATGTAGAATTCAGATATTTATGCACAGTTCTAAAATGAAATGGATGGATCAATGTAACTTACCATGTCACACATTTTAAAACAATATTTTACATGAACTATAGTATGCTAGCTGCTTTGTCAAAACTTAGTTTAGATGGTTTCTGTTCCAGTGATCTCCAAGTTTAACAGCAGACATACAAGCAAGTGTGAAAAGACAGGAAATAGAAAACTTAAATACTGTTTAATGGCAGTGAAAATGTTAGGAGCAGATAAAAGGGAAGCAGAGTTGGTGAGAAGTGATGCTGTGGAGGGGTATGCATGAGTGTGGTGTCAGCTTCCATCCCACCACAATTTAACGGCATCTAACAGTTCACCCAAAGCAGGTAAAGCTTAGGTTTCTAGCTGAGTTTAGCTTTATTTATGTATTTATTTCATTTTTGCTGTGTTCAATTTGTCCTTAATTCTCCCAGAGAAGCTTGTATTTAAACTCCTCTTTCTGAAAACCTGTTTTCCTTGACTATTTACATGTATAAGGCCTTGGGTCATAGAAAACAGACTGTGGATTGCTCTGTGTGTCAAACTCAATGATAAAATTCGATTTTACTTTGGAGAGGGAAACGCCTTTCCCAAGTAGCTAGATACTCTTTGTTTTCAAAAGAATGTTAATTACTTAGCTCTAATTACTCAGCTTCTAAAATATGAACTCTAGCTGCACAAAAAAAGGCTCTGGAGATGAAAAAGTCAGACTGACCTCTCAAACATAAACTCAGCCGTTAAAAGAAAGAATAAGACTCTCTTGTCTGTCATTCTATTTGAATAAAACACAAGACTTAAAAATAGAATTAAATACAAGCACTTACTGTTACATGGCCAATGAATCCAAGCCAAAAGGAATATTGAGCCTAGCTTCATTTACCCTTTCAGACATGTGACTTATAATGAACAGTAGAAATTGTAAATGAGAGTGTTTAAATTTTTAATCTGTTACAAATGAAACATTTAAATAGAATCATGAGCATCTGATCCTAAACCTATATATTTAAGATGTCATCTTTATGATTTAAGATGTCATCTCACATGATTCCGTGATTCTGTGAAAATCGTGTTTTGTATGGAATATATATCAACTCAGTTGCAAAATACATTATCTGCCTCTGATATTTTTGGCGTTTTAAAATGCTTGGGTATTGGTTTGACTTTGTCCTTACAGACAGTCACTGCAATGCTGTACTGAAACATGCACATAATATGCCTTTGTTTCTTTATCTGTAGAGTTTCTTATTATTTTTACATTTGAAATCCTATTTCTCCAACAAAATAGAGGTAGAAAATGAGTTTTGGAATAGCTGAAGTTGCCCTGAAGCTTTTGATGACCTCAAATTTGTATTTGACAAGTGAACCGAGTATAAGCACAAGTGTACTCTGAGTGAGGAACATTATTTTGAAAAGAAATTTACACTGTGATGATGACTGATCTACAAGCCTTTCAGTATCTGGCTGGAGCCATAAAGTTCTTTTTAGAAGCCTATACACTTTAAAATTTGCACCTGAAGGCAAATAATAGTGAGCTTGAAAGCCAAAGATTATAGTTTTGAAAGGTACATCAATTCTAAAAATACAGAGGTTTCTCTGTGGTGTGCCACTGAAGAATGGAATCAAAGTGAAAATGTGTATGAGCTTTTAAAAGAATGAGCAAATATTCTCCTGCCTGTCATTCTGTTTTAATGATGTAGGAAACCTAAAAAAGGTTTAAAGACATTTGAGGACACTGCTCATCTTCTGTGTTCTAATTTGTAATGAAATTCATTTGTTAAACTACAGTGGGGCAGTAGAACTACTGCAGCTGTGTTTGTGAAGGAGTAAAGAAACACTTGCAATGATGTGTACCAGCGTTGCTATGCATTTCTGGTAATACAAAGAGGTATTGATTACTTTTCAACGTTTCCAAAAATATTGCTGGAAGGACAATTGAGGAGAATCATTATACCATGCATAAATTCATGCATTAACTAACTCATTGCACACATTCACAGGCAATGAGAGCAAAATAGACAGAAATCTTGGGACAGGTTTTAAAGTATTTCCAATTGTTTTAAAACTGTTAATGAAATAGCTTTAAATAGCACATTTTTTGATTTTAAAAATATTAAACCAAAAATTATACAATAGTTGATTACTGCAATATATGTCATAAAAAATTGAGTGACTCGTAGTCATGTACAAACTACAATTTAGAGTACATGCTTTAGTCACAGTGTTCATGAGATTTTTAATGTGTATGTTAGAAGAATGTACACTGCTGGCTGCGTAGTACTTACTGTCAGAATAATTTGCTACATTGAGTAGATCCTATTGCAAACTGTCAAATTTGTATCTTGCAGTGGTACCATACTATAAAGTCTTATGAAAAATACGGAAAATGTTAGATATGTGTGACTGTAGATGATGTTTGAAGACATGGACATGTCTGTAAGAATTGAAAGCAGAGTGTTAAAAATGTTAACAAGTCCTCGTTTTACTTGCAGAGAGGACTTCATGCACAAGAAAATGGATTTTTCCTATAAAAATCCTTCGATGTCTTTTAAGTTCTAAATGAGTAATAGTCCATAATAAGATGTATAGGTCTGATTTGAAGTTCATCCCAGTCTATACAACGTGTACTTGTGTAAGTGAGATCATGTATATGTTTTTTCTGTGTCCGCACACAAATGGACAGTAAGTAATGCAACAAGTGTATGAGAAAGGTAACTTGGAATTTAAACAGGTAGATGTCCAGAAGTGAATGTCATTGAAGAGCTAAATTACATACTGAGTTTTGAATTGAATAATAAGGTTGAGGGAATAACCCTCTGAGCTCTTACAGTTTGATGACAGCAAAGTAGCAACTGAGTAACATGAGGATCATGATCTATCTAAATGGTTTTACTTGGCATCAGTAAAAANATCCTATTGGAATATCCTTCTCTGGTTATTCATCTGAACTTTGCACACACTGTAATATTTGATAAGTCACTTCACACCTCAGTTTACCTTTCTGTCCTGTCACTACTGGTGTTACTATGTTGCTGAGAAAAATGTTGCCAAATAATTGTGTAAGATTTTGAAAATACAATGTTCCATTAAGTTGTTAAGAGTCACATTATGTCCCCAGGAATATTAATAGTGGGTGCTGGTGGACATTGGATTTATTTATGAATTTACATTTAGATTGTGAGTTGTTTGAACTGTATGTTTTTGTTTTAATTGGATATTAAAATATTCAGTAGAAAGGCATTTGATTTGCAAAATGAAACACCATATATAATGGAAAAGAAAAAGTGTGAGAATTAAAACAGCTAGGAAAGGGACAAAAATGTGTCTGCTGATGCAAGAGTAGTAACTGGAAAGGATTACATGTGCCCAGTGTATGTAGAATTTAAGTAATGTTTTAGAAAAGTGGGAGAAAAAACCCATCATACCAGGACTGTATTTGTAAGAAAAGAATTTGCAGACACTATAATCCAGGAAAGCTTATCTCCGATCACCGCATGCATGAGGTATAGAGGCAGTTTTTGTGTTTGTTGTTGTGTGTTCTGTTTTTATAGTAATTGAATACACATCAAGCCAAGGTATTTTTGAATGTAAATTTACAAGAGAAAAAAATTCTTCTATAATCTTGTATCATTTCTGTGTGCAGCATAAGCTTTTTTACACTGGAACATCACTGTAATTATTACCAGTTTGATTTATGAGACCATAAAGTTGTATTGTTTAGTCTTCTAGACTTTTTATTATCTGTAAGTCTTAGGGAGTTTTGAATAATTTCTTCTGTGCTGTTGACTATATACACATCACATACATTTTAAAAGAACAAGACTCCTCACCAACATCAGTGGGTGCTTATACATCACTCCATTATACTCTTATTCCTTTAAAATCCCCACTGTTTTGTGTCCTCCAGTGGCGTACAATCAGAGAATGGTTTTGGTTGGAAGGGACTTTCAAATATCTAGTCCAACTCCCTGCCATGGCCAGGGACATCTGTCAATAGATGAGGTTGCTCAAAGTCCTGTCCAACCTGAATGCCATTGAACACTTCTGATGATCAGGCATCCACAGCTTCTCTGGGCAACCTGTTCCAGTATCACACCATGCTCATCGCAATGTCTTTATTTATTTTTTTATAGCCAGTCTAAATCTATCCTCTGTTTCAGTTTAAAACTGTTGCTCCTTGTCCTGTCTCTACAAACCTTGGGAAAAAGTCTTGCCCTGTCCTTCTTATAACACCTCTTTAAATATTGAAAGGCCATGGTAATGTTTCCCTGGAGCCTTCTCNACACCATGCTCATCGCAATGTATTTATTTATTTTTTTATAGCCAGTCTAAATCTATCCTCTGTTTCAGTTTAAAACTGTTGCTCCTTGTCCTGTCTCTACAAACCTTGGGAAAAAGTCTTGCCCTGTCCTTCTTATAACACCTCTTTAAATATTGAAAGGCCATGGTAATGTTTCCCTGGAGCCTTCTCTTCTCCAGGCTGAACAACCCAACTCTCTCAGCCTTTCTTTATAGGAGAGGTGATCCAGCCCTCTGATCAGGACCCCAGAGCTGGATGCAGTACTCCAGGTGGGAGTACTCTCATGAGAGCAGAGAAGAGGGGGAGAATCTACTTGCTCTACCTGCTGGCCACACTTCTTTTTATGCAGCCCAGCATATGGTTGGCTTTCTGGGCTACAAGTGCACATTGCCGGCTTATGCCAATTTTTCATCCACCAGTACCCCCAAGTCCTTCTCAGAACTGCTCTCAATCAGTTCGTGACCCAGCCTGTATTGATAGTGAGGATTGCCGTGACCCAGGTGCAGGACCTTGCACTTGGCCTTGCTGAACATCGAGGTTTACATGGGCCCACTTCTCAAGCCTGTTCAGGTCCCTCTAGATGGCATCATTTCTCTCAAGCATATTACCTGCACCACTCAGCTTGGTGTCATCTGCAGACTTGCTTAGGGTCCACTCAATCCCACTATCTCTGTCACGGAAGAAGATATTAAATTATACTGGTCCCAGTATGGACCCTTGAGTGACACCACTTGTAACTGGTTTCCACTTGGACATAGAGCCGTTGACTAACTCTTTGGATGTGGCATACAGCCAATGCTTCATTCATTTAATAGTACATCCATCAAACCCATATCTCTCTGATTTAGCAGCAAGAAGGTTGTGGAGGACCATGTCAAAGGCCTTACAAAAGTCTGGGTAGACAACATCTGTAGTTCTTCCCTTGTACACTGGTGCCCTCAGTCCACTGTTAGCGAAGGCCACTTGATTAGTGAGGCAGGATTTGCCCCTGGTGAAGCCATGTTGGCTGTGTCCTGTCGCCTCCCTATCTTCTGTATGTTTCAACATAATTTCCAGGAGTCCATGGTCTGTGATCACACTGGGCACTGAGGTGAGGGTGACTGGCCAGTGATTCCCAGGGTTTTCCTTTTTACCCTTCTTAAAAAGGGGGGCAATCCAGTCACTGGGGACTTTCCCTGACTGCCGTGACTTTTCAGATATGATGGAGAGTGGCTTAGCAACTACATCAGCCAACTACAATCAGCTCTTGATTGGGTGGCGGGTGGTAAGCACCAACCATGAAGTTTCCTTTGTTGACTTGGCTCCTGATTTTTACTTATAAGCTCTTAACCTTTTCATCACTGTTTTTCAAAGACAGCTCTGTGCAGTCAATCTCTTCTTTTACATGGCGTCAACCCTACACCCCTCCTACCTTGTCCCTCCTGAACAATTTGTGGCCATCGATTGAAGGGGTCCAGTCATGGACTTTGTCCGACCAGGATTCAGTGATAGTGATTAGATCATAGCTCTCCAGGTGCAGAGTTGCTTCCAGCTCCTCCTACTTGTTGCTTATGGTACATGCTGTTTTATGGATTTGGTATGTTTTAAGGACAGAATGATAAGTAATTGCTAAACTAATTATTTGGACATAATTGGAAATACTTGGAAACTTGGTTCAGTGAGAATGTTTAGCTTTCAGAGGTTAAGTTTGGTTTTTTAGTACTTTAAGCCACTTTTTTTCTGTCATTCTGTCGTTTCAAGTTCTGTGCCACAAGGCATTGCTGTGGTGGTTCTTGGAACATTATTGTCAGAGCTGCTCCCTGAAGTAAAACAGGTCCAGTTCAGGTTATAAACTTGAGAACCTGTCTACATGAGCAGATATTAGTTTTCCTTTAGGAAGCTGACTGCTATTTGAAATAATATTTGTAAGGAGCTGCTGAAAAAAGTAGTAAGTTGAGTTGAGCAGCAAATTCTGGTGACTTGAAGTAACTCAAGTTAATGTTCATTTTAAATAGTAAAGAATGATTGCTGAACTGCTGCCAGTGATTACCTTTTTCCACGAGCTGAAGTAGCTTTCTGTGAGCTTTCTGTATATGGAGTTGCCAAGAAAAAGGATGAGGTATCTGCTTTAGATAAGTTTTATTGCCAGAAAAATGGCACATCCTTTTAGAGACTAGTGATTTGTCCTCCCTTTGTTTACAGTGTGCTCTTTTTAACAGTCACTTCTTTCATCCTGCTGTTTTGTCTTGCATCCCATTGTTATCAGAAGGAGGTATGGTCTCTTAGATAGCTACAGCTTGAACTATATTTGAGTGTCTTAAATTGTCCTAAATGACAGACAACAGCATTTTGTCTCTGGAGGAGTGGCATATTTTCTGCTATATACATAGTGGTGTGAGATCATTTGCTAGGTGTGTTCAGTATGCTATACTGTGTGGTTTTCAGGAATGGCTGCACGTTGTTTTCATTACCAGCAAGCGTTACATCTGTCTTGTCAGCTCTGAACTTAAGCAGCTTACTTATTCCTTGCACCTTATCACAGCAGGGCACTTGGCAAGCTGAAAGACTACACTGTCCAAGTATGACAAATACAAGTCATAAAGTGATGTCAACATCGTAACGATGGCACTGCAGCCTACATCATCTTCCAGTAGCCTATATGTTACAGAGTGACACTACATGACAATAAGTTCTCCTGGTGGACAACCAGTTACTGTCTGTTTTTTCAGCAGAGAAGGTGCGTTTTCCAAAGGTGCCATAACAAAATCACACATAAATTGGTGTGAAGTTCATAAAATGAGTAATGAGTATGTTGCATGGAATTTAACTTTGTGAAACTGGGCACATATAGGCATATATAAACACAAGTAGAGGCTGTGGAAAATATCCCAAACTGGATTTGAAAAATTATATATTATTCTGCTTTTTGGACATCTGAGCAATAGTAGGAGATGTGTTCTTGTGCAAGTTTAACTCAACAGGGCTGTAAATAAAGAAGCCGTTGAATAGAATCTTTGTTTTAAAGACCTAGTTATCCAGGGGAAGAGTTAATACGCATGAACTTTTAGTCTTTTGCATGGTGTCTCACATTTGTAATCCCTTTAATGGAATTATTGCTGTCTACCTTATCTTTTAATGTTAAGGCAACATACTAGCTATAGAAATGATGACTGGAGGGAGTGGAACAAATAGAAGAATTACTCATGTTTCCTGATTCTGTATGATACTCAGCTAACCATCTGGTGTATAACTTGTTGGTTTTCTTCTGCAATATTAAATATCCATTCCTTAATGACAGAGGAACTAGAGTCTTAGAGCTCGGCAGCACTTACGTGATTTTGGAGAACTTCCAGGTCTCTTCTGAGTAATAAGGCTTGACTCAGATTGCTGATGTCCTTTGGTTGTGAGCCTTTTGCGTTTAGACCATCATGGAATAGTGTTTCTATCCTTGTGAGAGATCTTTTCTTTTTATAACTGAACTTCCTTTCCTGGATAATTAATTTTGTTCCTATAACACCACTTGCAGTGTAGACTTAAAATTGTTAGAGCTGCCTATAATGTACATCTTCCAGTTCAGCATCATAGTTTTAAGACACCCCATCTATCTGAAAAATAGCATGGTCACTGTGAAAGTTGCCTTTGAGATAACTATCATGCAAGTCTCTTTTACCCTTAGAAATTTTCCGTTTGCAATAATCCCATCTACTTCTTCAACTGGCCATGGTAGAAATTATCTCAGCTAGTAAAAATCGTATCACTTTTAAATAGAAATTGAAAATTTACAACTGTCTGGTGGATGTGCCTTAAGTTAATGGAAAACTTATGCTTGTAGGAGCTAAAAGTTTACTGAATGTGTCACAGAAAAAATCTGCTGTCCTGTAGTTTTACTTTGAGTGTTCATTTTCCCACATGTCAACTCAAAGGTGAGTAGTTACATTGCTTTTACATGCATATACAAGTACATGCACACATGCCCGTATGCAGTTAATATTGGCTTTTAGAATAAGGAAAGCTTAAGAAAATCAAATTCCTTTCATACAAGCATTTTTCCAGCTCATACAGAGGTGGAAGTAACTATTTGATATGTATTGACATTTTGTATTTCTTTTGGATACTTAACAAAATGTAGGAAGCTAGAAAGATTTGACTCATTTGTTCTTTTTGCATAGAGATTGAATGTCTGAATGATCCAGGGTCATTTTTTAATGTCAGTAACTTCTTGTTTTTCTGCAGTAAGAATACAGAATGTTTGCTCTAGAGAGTTTATGGTAACTTCTGTCTAATTTCTGTGATTCTACTGCTTCATTTCAAGATTTTATTTTTGCCCCGCTCTGATCAGGTTAGTGATATGAGGTATCTTAACCTTCTATTCTGTTTTAAATCCTGTCATTGTAAAGTCATTTATACAAACGTACTTCAAACTTCTGCTTCCAGGATTCAAAGCTCTTTTTCTTCATCTCAGAAATTAGATTCTTCATTTCTAAAAGGCAGAAGGGCTTTATTCACTTTCTGTCAATTCCACAAATTTGCTGTTCTTTGGAAGAATGCACAAAAAGCTCTTCAAGAGCTCAGT
>VXBH01006424.1:18262-53154 GCA_013400035.1 Rynchops niger
ACTAGGCAGCTTTATGTAGCTGACAGCACACCTTTTCAGGCTTACTACCTTCTCACTTTGTCCTGTGCAGTTTGTTCAGTGTACAGGTTTGTTTCAAATTTGTTAAAAGCAGCAAATTTACCTTCGGTTAGGTAACATGGTGAATGAAATATTTCCAACTAAATAAGAAGTTTGAATTCTGTAAAGAGGTTTTGGTGAATTAGACCCAAAGGGAAGACCTTTAAAATGTCATTAATGCTGCCAAAATTACTCGATGGATTAAAGGTCAAATTTTTGGTTTGTTTTTGATTTGTTTGTTGTTTTTCTTTTTTTTTCAGTTTTAGTATTGGGTACAAGTGAAAATAAGTCACAACAGTGCAAAGTTCTGTTCTGAAAGTACTGAACATTGTTGCAAAACTACTAATGTACTTAAAAGTTGCAAATGTAGTTACTTAGAATAGCACAATTAACTGACAATATGCTGTGTATGACTTCATGCCTGCCTTTTGAAGAGGACTGAATATTAAATTGATATTCCTATTTAAATAGCATAATAAGATATATTTAAATTGTGTACCTTAGATACTTATACACATTGCCAGAGCTTATAAGGCAGGCATTGGTATTAATATTTCACACGATAGTGTACAGCAGCTTTTGGGAGTGATTAATGATTTGTCAGCCAAGCATACTTACTTGCTGTGATTTTGGGGTAATTATAATAAATTATTTCATAAAATATTCCTTTATTAAATTTTCACATAGGGCATAAGAATAAGCTGTAGAAAATACACTGTAATTAAATAATCTAAGAATTATATATCTGTTCTCCACAAAAAAAAGAAATTTCCCTGGGTAATCTGTTCCTATGACATCTGGAGAGGTGTCAAAAATCTTGGAAACAATTTGTTTGAGATAGTTCTTCTGTGATGAGTACAGATCCTTGTAGCTATCTAAAGTGATATAACAAACTTCTATTACATTAAGGTTGCCTTAATGCATAACTAAAAGGTTAGAATCTTTCAATTTAAATCTAATTCACCAGGTGTGAAATATAAGTGTTAATGTTTTCATGGCCACCTTTGCAAAATACGCATGATGATCTTGTTTTGTTCTGTGCCCCTCAGCCGTTGTAATTTATTACAGCTTCATGGACGGACAAGTCCAATTGACTTTAATGCTGTTGATTTAAGTACCATGTTTTGCATGAAAACCCCTCACAGTTGGCACTAACCGTCCTCCACTTTGGGAGGGTGGAAATACGAGCACAGAAAAATAGGCATGTCAGTCTTAGTGATTTCCCAGGGCCTAAGATTTTTCTAAATAAACCACAATGCGCAGCCAAGAGGAGGAGAATTGCACCACCACTGTCATTACTTTGCTATTTATTACAAAGATTGATTGGGCATTTGACAACTATGGTACAAATGCAGGAAGCCACAGCACATTTTTTCATAAAACAGAAATGATTGGTCTTCAGATTTTTCAGTGACATTTCTTTAACATCAAAAATATGGCGGGGATGTGTGTGTATATGGTTTTAAAAGTAGCAGTTCTGCATACCTTTGCTTTTCAGGCTAGCAGACAGAAAGATTGTCACCGCGTGTGTGCGACGGTGCACCCACTCTGACTGAGTTAACAGCACTTTGGTTCAGGCATCACTGACAAGTAGGCCTGACTGAAATCAACCCTGTTGTGCACATCTTGTGAACTTGTGCTATGTCACATATTATTAGGAAGTAATGCTCTGAGCCAAAACCATGATACCTGTCTGAGCTGGAACTAGGCGGAACTAAAAATTGCTACGGTTGCACACCTGTGCATACACCAGAGGGTAGTTAGACTACAAGCCCATCACTTTATGCTGCAAATAGCCACCAGAGCCCATTGAGCTCTCCTGGACGGCAGGGGGCTGCACAGTGATCTGCCCGTGAGCAGGGACGCCTCTCAAGGTTACCCCTCAAGGCTGACAGATCCCTTACCCAGCATCTGATGTCCACGAGAGATGGTCTAAAAGATCTGAAAGTACGTTGTATATAACCTAATTATTTGATATGTAGTAAGTAGTAGATGGTTTGACTGCCATTTAATCATTGTTTAATAAAACCTTTGGTTAACCCCACAACGATGACTCCTTTCAGTAATTCTCCCATGACACTGTTACAGTGCTGCTTAGACATTGTCAGGTGCTTCTGATTTTGTGGCAAGGAAGTTAGTTCATATGAAAAAATAATGTTAATTTATTTTTGCTTCAAAATTTAATATTCCACTATGAAGTTTTTACTACAATAAATTATGTCTTATTATAATGGTTTCTTAATAGTGTGGCTCAGTTCATCATCTGGTCAATGAACATCAGTGGGCATCACTGAAGAACAGGGCAAACATGGTCCTCAAATGGATGCAAGAGAAAAGAAATGGAAACAAACCTCACACTGAAACGTCCTGAAAACTTTTGGATAAAAAGTTTCTGAGAAACATCCCACACTTTCTACAGTTTAGGTATAAAGGACTTCATTTGTGGGTATTAGTTGTCTGTGTTTCTCCAAATTAATTCTCCCCCCTTCTTATTAGAAGCAAATGCAATTGACATGCCAAGAAAAAAATTATCTCACATACATGGAATTATTCCTTGTCTTTTGTTGCATAGTATGAAGTTACATAACAATTGAAGCTACTTTGAATTTAACTGTAGAGTAACCGTAAGGAAAAAATGTTTCCTTAATACATTTTTCATGTATTACGTTAAATTTACAATAATGTTATTAATAATGTGTTAATGAAAGTGATGTATTAATATCAAAGTGTTCCTGATACATTAAGTCTTATCAACATTTTTGTAAAATCAAACTGCATATTTATTTTCACTAAGATTGTCATTTGATCTGAAGCAGTTCCAGCAGCTCTTCTGTATGTATGCTACCAAGTGGTTTGCGTACACCTACCCTGTCTACAGAGCAAGATGTTTTTTATCAGCAATTGCTTGCAATGTGTGCAGTATGGACTTGAATTGGCAAATCATGCACAATCAACAGAATCGATTGTTGTAAGACTGTCACCTTATTTTTCCTCTTTTAAAATGTGATTTATTTATTGTAATTTCTCTAAAGGGAAAATAACTGGTTTTAATGCTAGGTGCATACTGTCAGTGCAATGTTAGCTAAGACACAGTTGACATTTCTTTACAACTTCCATGTCAGCAAATCCATGTTGGAACTCTTTCCCTACGTAAATAACTGTATAACCTACCTCTAGTTTCAGTATGATTTTACTTAAAATCATTAAGGACTGATGCAGAGAAGTAATGAATGTGACTATTTTGTTTTCCTTCCTATTGTAGTATGAGTGGGGGATGATTGTTTTTGTATATGAGCATATTTTGTTGTGACATCTTGGACTACTATTCAGAATGCTTTCTCATTTTCTGGGGAAGGATAGAGGTCAGTCTCAAGAGTATTTCCTTATGTGTAAGAGCATTGATTTTATCCATAAGAGCATTAATTTTCATTTACAGTAAGAATGGTAGAGAATGGAATTCTGTGACCACTTGGTTTCCTTTTTGTGTATATTTTCATATTTTAATAATGCTTCTTCACAGCAGTCTTGCAATACAAACAAGTAAGTGAATCTGTGACAGTGGGCCTGATTCTTGACTGTTTTAAATTAAAATGCCTTGTATCCCTCTTCTGGAAACTGAAGGGATAAGGAATAAATTCCTTACTGATGTCAACGTGTGTGTAATGGACTGCTAGATAAGCACTGCAAAAGCAAAGTAAAAAAAAACAAACCGTTCACAATGATCGAGTATGTAGTTGAATGGATTTTCTTATTCATAAAATGTATTTCTCCCACTTCAACTTTATAATAGGTATTGTAGAATATACCAGAGGGAATCTGGAACATGAACTTTGGTAGCTAAGAAAGGAGAAATGTTCTATGTCTATATTAATAACATAACAGAGGAAATATTTATTTCGATGTAGTTTGGAGACATAGGATGAGGTCACGGTGGAGCAAAATGCTTCAGGAATGCAAAATATTTTGTGGTACTTCATCTATGTTGCCATCTAACACCTCCAGATTTCTGCTTACTGTAATTACAAACAATGATGCTTGGTTCTGTAGGAGGATATAGTTGTTTAACACTACTCGGTGGTGTTAACACTACTCTGGGTGCAGGGAGAGGAGTAGATGATAATCTGTATTAATGGGAACACTACACATTGGAAAACCAGATGTTTTAATAAAATTGCTAATCTGTTCTTAATTTTGTCGTTGTGTATGATGTTTGTATGTACACAGGCTGTGTTACCATTCAATTTTGAAGACTATGTTTTTGAACGTTTGAAAGTATTTAGTGATTAAAGTGATATCCACATTCTTTGTGTGATGTTATTTCTCCTATGTGTTATAAATCAAAGGTATAATCTTGTGTTTGTATTGAAAAAAATGCAACTAACTAAAAGATTTTTGCTGAGTTCCATTTATCTTCAAAATGATGTTTTCAGTTTCAAGTGTCTTCATTTTCTGTTTTCTTCTGCGTTTCTGCAATGTACTTCATTAATGTAACTTCACTGTTATTGCAAACTTTGGTACAAACAATATTATATGTGAAAGGTTTGTTATTTTATACAAATAGTGGATACTAATAGATCAGTAAATCCCCATACCTTATAGGTCTGGTGTTGTGATAACGGCATTGATCAGCTTGGAAGTGTTTACATATGTTACTGAATTAAGTGCAATCCACAGTAGCTCTGAAAAGTATGAGTTTTTAGACTGCTTCAGAGAATCTGCATAAATTTACATACATTTACAAATCATAAAAGTAAATTTAAAACCTTGTTAGGAAGTAGAAAAACTAAGTAAATTTTTGTTTAGTAAAGGCTTAACCTTCTCTCTTGGTGTAGTGTAAAAAATTGCCTACGATACTGTTTCTGTCTTTTCCATTAAACAAAGTGAATACGAAGGATGGGTTAACCCTTCATTTATTAGCATCTGTTATGCTAATATAGTATATTAGCATACTAGTGCAGTATTTAATTATAAAGCTAGAAAAATAAAATACAAAGAATTCTGTAATTGCTTGTACAGGGACTGCATGACTGCATCTTTTTTGCTGTATTGAGAATGGCGAAAGAATCATCACTAAGATTGCAGATTCTTCAATTAGTTATATTTGGTTTAAGTTTCATTTTAACAGAAGAAAAACATAAACAATTTGGGAAAAAAGAGGTTAGCAAATGTTTAAAATTATATTAGTATGTAATCCATTATTTTCTCTGTAAATGTGAACTTTATTTTTACCAATAGCTCAAGAGTTAAAGAATATCAGCATCCATTTGGGACTTGACTGTAATTGTAAAGAAGCATAATTATGTGGCAGAATTCAGCCATCCATAAAGGCTGATGGATGTGCTGAAACCACACAACAGCTTAAAACTGTCCCCTTGGCAGCTGTAAGTGGGGCAAACTGTATACTAACATAGTTAAAACACGTCCGTGTGTTTTTAGAGCAGCATTTAATTCTGAAAACTGAGCATTCAATAATACATGGTAGCATTCTGCTCTAGCGATCTTTTAATGGAGTATATTTATAGCTTTAGCCCAGCAGTTTCAAGGGGAAAGTAAGCTTTTGCTACTTTTAATGCCAATTACCACTGCAGTGGGTGGCATGTGGTGTGCTGAGAAGTGTGGTCCAGGCAGGAGCCTCCTCAGTTCCCGTGGGGAAGGTCTGTCGTGTTTTATAACAGGGACTTGGTGGATCCAGGGAGTTAAGTCGTATTTGTTGAATGTCACTGGTCTTGCACAAGAACTTGCTATCTCTGTAGGATAAGGTGAAGTCCAGGTGTTTGCAGCTTTAAACCAGTGGTTTTTCTTTGTTGTTTGGGTTTTTTTCCAATGTCTATTCTAGTCTCCCTGTTACTCTGCCAGATTTTCTTGACCCTCTTTTTCTTTAGCTCTTTGCTTTGAACTGTCTGCCAGACCTAAATCCATATATGGACCTTCTTAGCTCTAATTTTGCAACAACCTGCCACACCACATTTAAGTTTAGTGTACTTGGTACGTGGCAAGGCCTTCTGAATTCCTTTGCCGTTATCCCTCATTTATGTTACAGATGGAACTAAAAAAATCTAATTTACGGGCTTCTTGTAGTGCAGCCCATAATTCAGACTAGAACTGAACTTTCTCTGGGCCACTCTGTAAAACCCATCGTATAAACCCAAAGAGTAGTTATAGCCTTATCCTTTAATTGCTGCTACTGATCTCAAGATGTGAGACAAACTGACAGCAGTGTTTGTAATATCCAGGTGATTCATGCTAGTTGCAACTGTCAGTTCATCTCATCAGCTTTCTGCCATTCCTTGTCTTCTTGTGATGATTGCATCTTGCATCTCTTGGTTGAACCATAAATTGTCATAGCTCGGTGAATGATGGTAACAGCAACCATTCGTTTAACTGGTCTTCTCCTGAATTTGTATGTTAACTATTTTTAATCTGAATCATTGCCTTACCCACAAGACCTAATGCTGGTCTATCCCACTGCTACTTAATGCATTTTCTTAGTCCAAACTGGTACTGGCAGTCCACCTACCTACTTTCTCAATTTCTCCCTCGCCCTGGGCTATTTTTTCCAGTTTCGGTCCTGCTTCACGGTGAGCATATAGGAGAAAGAAAGCATTCAGAGAAATGGATAAATAAGGAGTGTCACTCTTACATTTCAAAGGAGACACCTTTTTCTTCCATCTCCCAAAGTCAGATATTTTGCCACCCTTAATCTAACCCTTAAATCATATCTCTTAAATCTTTTCTTGGCTCATACTAGTACTTGTGATTTCTTACAGTTCTTGTGTTGATAGAATTCTTTATGCAAAACTTTTTAGATAATAGGAATCATATTTAGTGTCTACTGAAATTACATGTCCATGGAGGTAAACTATGCTTTTTAGTTAAGAGTATAAGCAATCTTATCTCAAGTGTTCGTTTGAAACACAGTTCAAAATGAAAATCCAAGGTTATGTGTGTGCTACATTAATGTTAGGTGTTGTTCTCTCTTCACTAAGAAACTACCAGTGCTTGTAATGGTAGGATCCAATAAAATGAAAAGGTCTAAAATTTGCTGGCAAAGCTTCTGTAAATGCGTGCAAAAATGAACTGCCACTTCCAATATAAATCTTGTTTTTTGTTTTGCATGCATATAAAATAAGTCAGTGAGGGGAGCTACGCATGTAAAATATACGTTCTCTTGGTAGCTCTGCATATTTTGAAACTGTTCTACCTGTAGTTCCTCAGGCAATGAGTAAACTATTAAGAAGATAGACTTGTTTCCAGATCATTTGCATCACAGATAAAGTAATTTTCAAGTTCTTCTAAAGCTATTAGAATGGAGAATTACTAGCACATAATTTTTTTTGTGTGAAGTATAACAACCTTATTTGCTCATCACTCACTAAACAGATAAGAAATCAATCCTGGTTGTCAAGTTAAATAAAGAGCTGTAATTCTAAAGATAGTGTTACTTGCTTCNAAGCATCTTTCTTGAAAATATGTCTGTTTGTACTTCTTTTACATAGTGTTTAAAATGGTGCTGTACTCTTGAGTCCAAACTTTCAAGAAGTGACAGATAAGTGTAGTTAGTTTCTTTAATACACAGTTGAAATGTTGCCTGAAGCAGATATAAGTAAAAAAATGTGGCTAACTAAGGATACTTCTGTCAGTTTTCATGTATACAAAAATTATACATTCACTGGACAGTGGCCTTTTGTATTATGCTCAAATATTATGGAGAAGAAGCATTAAGTATATCGCATAGCTTTCTTTTTTCAGTTTCTTGGTATTGCCTGGCATTGCATTCTACCCTTGTATCCTTGTTTGAACAACAGTGTTTCATGTCATAGGCAGTTATCCTGGCAAGGATAAGTATCTGTATGTATGTATCCGACTATATGTAAAATTCAGTGGTTACTGCTTTTTAATGACAATTTGGCCAAATAGTATGTAGACAACTTCTTTTATTAGCATTCAATGTCGTCGTTTCACTACATGAGCAGGAACCTTGCTTGTTCAAACATTTCTGAAATATTACATATTACAAGTGAGAACAACTTTGCCTTTCTGAACATAATGCCCTGCTTTATTTTCTTCCACTGGTTTCCTATTCCTGTCCTCATTTTAATGTCTGAATGCTCTTAGAGTTACCTAGGGAGCCCTGCTGCTGCTAACAAGAAGGCAACGTCTGTGTTTCTTGATTGAAATAACTCCTGTAGATGAGTTCTGCTCCATAAATGTTGACAGAGACCAGAACAGTTTTCCATAAACCCTTGCTCATGCCCAAGGCTGCAGATGTTGAAAGTGATTGTAAGCCTGTGTTTTCTGGCTTCAGTAAAATGAAAATTCTGCAAGAATATTAATGTAAACTCATGCTGTAGACATCCAGATTGTGGTTAAAGACTAGAGTTGTTATAAATTATGACACTTGGAATGTACCTGCCAGTTTCTCTTCTCTTTTTGTTTTTTTTCCTGTTGTGCTTAAGAAAGAAAGAATACATGCTACAGCTCTGTCCCTGAAACATGACAAGGTGGTTGCACTGCTGTGTTGACCAAGGTCATGCTGCTGATTAATCTGGGATTCTGCAGGTGATTAATGTCTCTGGAGCGCGTGCTGGGAAGCTGTGGTGCTATTTTTATCTTAGAAACACCGTTTGTGAACTGGTACCCTTCTCCATCAGTTAAAGCCATGATGAGATCAACTCTTCTCTGAAACTGTGTACCAGGTCTACCTCTTCCACAGAGCTGGAGTTGTTGCTATGGGTAGTAAGCACAAAACTGAGTGACTTAAGTCTCCCCAAAGATGAGATTTGCCTGCGTAGCTAAAAATCAAGACGTCGGAGTTAATTCTGCCGGTTCAGACCAAGCGAGTGTCTGGCTGCAAGAGTCTGTCACTGATCAGAGCCCACAGATGGATACCCAGAGAGAAATAAAAGGAGCTTCGGCATGTGATACCCTCCTCTTGTCATCTTCCCCCATTAGAGTACTCTCTTACCTTCTGACTATTCCGCAGCCCCAGGGAAGTCAAAAGACTGTAGTTTGTTTTTTTAGTAACCCTCAGAAGACATTGTTAAAAACCCCTTGAGTGTTCCCTTGAACCCGTCTAAATTCTTTTTCATGTCTACCTGGAGGAGGTGTAGTCTCTCAGTTCTCTTTTCCAGGAGATTTAGTAGTTCAGCATCGAATGGGAGGAACAACTAAGGTGATACCATTGAGTTTATGCTATGTCAGTTACTGGTTTCTGGCAGTCTTCAGCCACACAGATTTTCAGAAATGTGCAATTTTGCATTGTCCTCTGTTCCTGGCTTTTTATCCCCTTTTGCTTAATCAATGGGTGTACCCATGTTTATGAATTTTAATGGGCAAACAAACAGTCCTTTTTTGCCCAAGGGATTAAGATTTGTTTATTCCTCCATACTGTAAGTAGTGAAATGACATTTTTAATTATGGTGGTGGTAAAGTACACATGGACCCATAGTATGATGAACGGATGAAGTCTCACCTTTCTTTTAAAGGCAGGGAAGCAAATACAGGGATTCTTGGAATATGTCTGTGGTTTTGGTATCTGCCACGGCTGTTTCAGTTTGCATCTTTTTCAGTTATGCTTTTGTAGTGCTGTTGATGACTCACATTCTGAATACCTCCTATTAAGATAAAGTAGGTTTGAGGTGGTGAATAGGAAAGGATAGTTGTTAATCTGGAGAATGTTTAAAGGATATTGGTAGGGAGGAACTCTGCTAGGTGCACGTTAATATAGGTAAAGAGGAGTTACAATATTTCTGGAAATATGTAATAGCTGTGTACATCTCAGCTAGTTTTGTTGCTGTTTAATGTTAGTGATCAGGAAATAGATTTCACCTATTTTATTCTTTAATGCACAAAATCCTGTTTGTCAGTAGATGTTTTGTTTACTGTGAAGTGGAGGCATAAATCTTATTTGTCATCTCTCAAGTGCAGTGAGATACGCCTGCAAGTGTCATCTGAACCAAAGAGAGAGTAGGGCAATAGTATTAAAAATAAGATTAGTTTTTAATCTTGGTCCTGAAACTGGAGAATGTCTCATTCTGGCTTTCCAAAAATGTGAGTTGTACGTTTTTTTCCCTTTCTTCTTGCCTTGCTTTGCCTCGTCAGAGGCTGATCCGAAAGACTAGGATAAAAATTGCATGCCTTTGGTTTCAAAAAATTTATGCTGGTCTTACCTGATACAAGGAAATACAGAGAGGGTAAGTAATTGTGCTTTCTCCTTTGTTATACATCAGAAATTTAAGTGTACACATCTGTGAGGCCTGCTTGTAACTTTGATTAATGGAACACGTGTCTTCATGGCCTTTATGTTTGGCTTATTCATCAAACATAACATTTAAATGTGCACTTTCCATTGAGAAGGTTAAATGCAAATTCATTTCCATTGAACTAAGTAGATTTTTCCTCTTTATCTAAAAGACTAACGATGTATTCACTCTGTGAATAATCATGTGATGCGTACAGAAAAAAGTAATTAAGGTTTTTCAAGTACAGGAGACACGTCTCTGTTTTCTGGGTCAGATATGCTGGCACATAGGAATGCCATAAAGGCAAAATGAGGAACTGGTCTACGTTGCTTTGTGCTGGCTAAGCAGACCTCTCTACTCATAGGGTATAGTATGGAGAGAAATAAAATGCAATTATGCTAAACAATTAATTCCTATTTGTATAGGAATCTTTCTCCAAGAAACCGTAGCTGGCCATGCTGCAGTTTCCAAGACAACAGCCCCCTGAGATTTACCTCCTGTTTTTCTTTTTTTTTTGTTCTGAGTTGCTCTGTGGATCTGCTATACTGAGATCATTAAGAGTCAAAAGCTGGTACAGTTCTATTAGACACTTTTTTAATAATGAAGCCCAACTACTTCAGCAGACTAAAGTAAAACATGCTTGGATTCTGTATCAACTGTGCATTTTACATTTCTTGCTAGGCATCTTTAAATAAACTAGCCATCATTTTTATTCAGTTGTCTACCAAGGTATGTTATGTGATGATGTTTTTATTTTTAGAAACATTTTTTAACTGAAATATTTTAACACAGTAAAAGTCAGGCTTGGACAGTTTCTGAAGCATTTTCTACAAAAACCCCAAAACTGAAAAGCACTCTTTAGAATAGAACCGAGGAGAACAGATTACAGTTTTACATCAGCTGTGTGGGAGATTTTATAATCCTTCCTCCATCTTGTCTTCAGAAACCCAGTTCCATTTACACTCACATGGATGCAAACTTAAATTCAGCTATGTGTGAGAACACGGCCTGACCTGTCTCTTGTTTTGTAGTCATATGACTTAATAAGTTTGTTTTTGCTTATGTTTATCTAAGTGTTATAGCTGTCACATAGAGCAGTAATATAGTAAATATGAGGAATAGCAGTAAATCTGCAGTTGGTGCGAGAGTTTTCCAAAATGTCAGATTCCACGTTGCACTGAAACTGGGTAACATGAACATAAAAACAAAGCCGCTGCTATTTGATGTGAAAAGGTTTCACACTTTAAAAAAAATGCTGTAAATGGCTGCTTAAAATAGTCGACAACGTGAGTTTAAAATCACTCTTCACTGATCTAGCAGGACTATCATTCTTTACTGAAGATGAGTGTTTAAAGCACAAGATCATGGTATTGTGTTATTATTTATTAATCTGAAATATTTACTATCACATGATTGAATTAATAGAGTGGTGTTCTTCAGGGCAAAACTTCTTATCAATCACCTTGCTGCTCCTGAGCAATAGGAAAATATGCTTTTGATTGTGTGAGTGGTGGTAAAATGTAATGGAGGAGCTCCTTTGTTTTGTTTCATCATTAGTTGAGGTGGTGGCACAGTTGGTTTGACTTCACTTCTCAGGTATAGCTGACCAAGCCCCATTTCATATTGAATCATCTGACCTGTAGAAAGAGTGTTGAATACTCATTGCAGAAGAGAGAAATTAAAAGTTTCTCAAGTCCAAGGCAAACAGAGGTAGCACATAAATTTCTGATGTGTGGTGTTTCCTGCATTCCTTCTTTGTTAAAACCCATGTGCTGCCATATGTAAATGTAAAAAAGAAGAAACTATGTGGCTATGTTCCACTAGAGCAGCAGTTCTTAACTGCAGGTGTAGAAAACTGATTTATATTAGACCCTCAGCACATTTTTCAAACCTTTTTGGACTTGGGTTTAACAGTATTATGAGGTTGTGGTTTTTGGAGTAATTCCTCAATGCTTATTTTCAGAAGAGTCACTCAAGGTTTTGATCTTGCAGTGAAAATTACTAAATGCTATTTTAATACAGTCTGAAGGAAAAAGTGAAAAATGAAAAGGCTTTTATGGTAAAAAGCACTTGTGCTTCACGTATTTTATCATAATATCCTGAGTTTGGCTGTGGCTGCTGGAAAATTATTTAATGTAAAGACAGATTACAAGATAATCACTCTTAAACATACAGAAGCCTGTCCTCAGACACTAGGGGGTGCGATAAAACCTTATTGCTGATGCCTTAGGAGATGTGACCTGCCTTGACTTGAAGGTTGTAGATAGATGGATTTCCTCTGTGTGGTTGTGCTAAGAAAATGCCGTGGCTGAAATACACTCCTTTTAATGACAATGTTCTCTAGAATACTACCTGTTGGTTTAGAATACAGGACGATGTTTGAATCCTAGTCTTAAAACAAAAGCAGAGAGACAGAAAAATACACAATATGTTGCGTATTTTGCGAGGGCCTCTCATGTATTGAAATAATTTATTCCATATTTTTCTGCACCAAATAGCTTTGATTTGTAGGCTTATTTACTAACAGATGAAAGGGTGGTGAAGATGGTATTTGAACTACCAGTTTCCCCATGTGTTTAGGAACTGTGTCTGAAATGCACGTGAGTTTTCAGTTAACAGTGATGAATGCCATACTGAGTAGGCCTGAGTCTCCCACTGTTCCCCAGTGCTCTTCGCTTGAAATAACAACTGAACGTGGTGCGTAACACTGAGCTGGATCTTTGGGAAGGAGAAGCACCAGGGTAAAAAGCCACTCACAGTTGTGGAAGAGTGGCCCAGAAACAGCAAGCTCACAGCAGCCACACAGCTCACACAGTGAGAATGGTGCGATTAATGGCAAAGGGGTGGGCTATAGCAGGCATTTTGGGGGCTGCTGTAGTACCACTGCATGTTCTAGAACCTTCCGCTGGAGGTTTTGTGGCAGATACGTATTAATAAGTCTTGAGCAGCAACCTTCCCTGAATGTGGCAAGTAATGTGCACCTCTAACAAATTTCTGTAAATGTTTGATTCAGATCAATTTTCTGTCATTAATTGTTTACTATTTAAGCATTTCTTCATGCCAGATGGAATGCAGTAAGTCTGGAAACTCAAACTAATGGTGACTGATTTTCAGGAAACTGACAGAAAGTCTTTCAGGATCTGGAGCTGTTTTCTCAGGATGTCATCCAGATCACTTTAAAGCATTCATGATTTTAATTTTTATTCTTCCAGGTAAAGAGCATTACAGATCTGTATGGTGGCAGATACCCAGCACAGAAGAAAAAGTTTGGAAAGCTCATAACAAAGTTTGACACAGTGTAATTCGGAACTGCTTTTTAATCTGCTCTTGGTTGTCAGTATGTATTTCCTTTCCAAGACTGGAAAAAAGCAGTAAAAGGATGTTGACTTCCAAACTTATACCCTCTGATACTTATGCTAGAAAGGCATAGGTGAAATAGAGAAAGGTAGTTTAAATGAAAACTTAGATGGCAGAGCACAAGTTGTAGCTTGCAGAGAGGGGGCCTGCATATATATTTTACTCCTTTGTTTTGTCCTCCTCTGATCTTTTGGTGCAGATATAGCTTGAGGATACCCAAACTTCATAACTGGGTGTCAGCAGTCAGATGTTCTGTGCAGCTCTTGCCAGAAGGTGACTTAGTACCTTATATTACATTTTACAAATAAAGGAGGGTTTTATTTTTCTTCTTTGCCTTGAAACAATTGTCATTTAGGTAAACAGGTGTCAGCATGCTATTTGCAAATCTGTTGGTTGCACAATATAATACCGAAGTATGACTATATACCCATACTGGCAAAAACTTCTGCTAGTCTAAATGTAAAAGACCTACTACTATATACTACTATGACAATATAAAAATAGAGCTATAATAAAAATAAAATATAGCCATAATAAAAATAAATGTTACTGTCTCTAAGTCTGAAAGCACTGTGATGACTTTGAGATAGAGAACACTAATGGTGATGACTGTTTAACTCTTGGTAGTAAATATAGGATTTCTAACTCATTTTGGAGCATTTTATATGCTGTCTCTTTTAAACTTGATGGAAGTTATGCATGCATCTAATCTACTGAGAAGTAATTAGTTATACTTTAGGGTTATTTTTTAACACTTTGTTCTGTTCCCCAAATCCAGAAATGTCATTCTAAACATTTTACCATGGTGAGGTATAACCTCCTCTGGAGAGCAAGGGCCCTGCATATGTGATTGCTGTTTATCCACATGAGACCATTTCTATGCAGGGCTGTAGCTTTGTGGTATCATTGATGTAGCTAACGTAAGCCTCTTGAAGGTACTACTGACCTGTTATTTAGAATATATACGTATCTCACCAACATGAGTCATTTAGGGGGTTCTCAACCTAAAACACATAGGTCAACTTACACAATTTTAACCCCCTTTTTTCATAGATCAGGTGCCTACACTGAACAATGATTAATCTTCCTCTCTACAGTGGCTGATACCATGTTGCTGGCTTACCTCTGGCACTTTACTTTCTTCTTACTCTTTCTTTCCTTTCCCACCTCTGTGTCACCTCCAAATAAGACATACTTAAAGAAATCCAGACAAAACCCCTGTAGTTAGTAGGATTGCTTAAATTCATCTTGACATTGCATCTGAATATGATTTCTTTTCCAAAGAACACTGCAGCTGGTTGATAAAAATACACACTGCCTTCTGAGAGATCGTCCTGCAAAATTGCCTCTGATAAATGAGGATGTGCAGACAACTCTCTCAAAAAGAAATTAATAGTTTATCATCGCCCCAGTATAGATGATGATAGAGTGAGTTAGCAAGAATGGAGATTTTGGCAAAAGCCACTTTCTCGTGGTATTTTGTAGTAACAAATGAGCACACGTCCCAGAAGTCTGTAGTTAATGAAATAGACTCATCACCACCTGCTTTCCCACAAGTGTAGGAAGCTTAGTCAGCTTAATTTTATTCAATCAATTTTGTGTAGTGATTGGTTTCCAGAGAAGTAGCAGTGGATAATAAACCTGAGACCCAGCTGTAGAAATGGAGCAGTGTAGGACCTGCAGTCCCTTTACCTGGGTGTTTGTGGTAAAGGTTGCATGGGCAACCTCTTTCCACACAGCTCATCAACTACATCATCTCTCTGCTGGGAAACAGAAATTAAAATCAGAATTACTGAACACAATTATTGTTCAGGGCTTTCTTTAATAATGAAACAGATGCTGTAATGAGTGTGATTAAATTGTTTCCTGCATGCATAAAGACATGAGTGACCAGTAATTCCCTATGTAATTGAAACCTTGAGTGAAATTAGTTTCCCACTTGTCCTCCTTTTTTGTGATTTTTCAGTAGATTAATATTGGAGGACAGTTTTCAGGCATCTCTGGAAATAAAATACAGAACTTACTTAAGAAAGGACTAATAGGACTGAAAACACACAGGCTGTTGCATACTCTTGAATAAAGCAGTTCCCTCTGATGGTGGTAAATATATGCTAGCAGCACCAGAAGCAGAGTTTGACACTAATTAAGAAGGTCAAATATTGACCTTGTCCTCAGCAATATCCCAGAGGAGTTTTCCATCTAACTACACTTTTTTCTCTGACCCATATCAGAATTATAATCATTCACATTTCCTCATCTTGTGGTAAGCTACCTGTCAAACTGAAAATGGAAAAAGCAAGGCTAAATCTATGTGCAATTAAACTGGGACAAAATCAAAGTTTCTACAACTCATGAGAGAATGTGCAAGGGGAAATGAATCCAACTTTGAGAACTTTGTCTGATTTTTGTGGGGGGAGGGAGGAAGGTTTCCCCTGCACTGTATTCTTATTTAATATAAACGTATACTACCCATACAATATCTTTTGTGTCCAAATGACTGTACAGCAGGTACTGACCTAAGGCTACTAAATAGCTTTTTGGTATCCATTTGAATGTCTAAATGGCAGACATTTTGGACTCTCTTGGCCCAGCTGTTCAAATCATTACTTTAGGTCATAGAATAATAGAATCATAGGGTTGGAAGGGACCTCTGGAGATCACCTAGTCCAATCCCCCTGCCAAAGCAGGGTCACCCAGGGTAGGTTGGACAGGAACACCTCCAGGAGGGTTTTGAATGTCTCCAGAGTTGGAGACTCCACCACCTCTCTGGGCAGCCTGTGCCAGTGCTCTGCCACCCTCAAAGTAAAGAAGTTCCTCCTCATGTTTAGCTGGAACTTCCTATGCTCTAGTTTGTGCCTGTTACCTCTTGTCCTGTCCCCGGGGACCACTGAAAAGAGCCTGGCCCCATCCTCCTGACACCCAGCCTTTAAGTATTTATAAGTGTTGATAAGATCCCCCCTCAGCCGTCTTTTTTCCAGACTGAAGAGACCCAAATCCCTCAGCCTTTCTTCGTAAGAGAGGTGTTCCAGTCCCCTAATCATCTTGGTAGCTCTCTGCTGCACCCTCTCCATCAGTTCCCTGTCCTTCTTGAACCGGGGAGCCCAGAACTGGACACAGTACTCCAGGTGCGGCCTCACCAGGGCAGAGTAGAGGGGGAGGATGACCTCCCTCCACCTGCTGGCCACACTCTTCTTGATGCACCCCAGGATGCCATTGGCCTTTTTGGCCACAAGGGCACATTGCTGGCTCATAGTCATCCTGTTGTCCACCAGGACTCCCAGGTCTCTTTCAGAAGTCAATATATACTACTATATAAAGATATCTCTTAGGTGAGAATCTGCAGACAAACAAAATTTGTTCTCTTTGACTGCTGTCAGAATTTCATGTTCTTGTTAATTAGAAGGTAGTCAATCTTGAATATCCCAATCATTAGAAAACTTCAGAAAAATGTAGAAAATGTTACAAAACCTGTGAATGGTTGCTGTGTTTACCTAAATGGGTACCCTTCAGCTTGGACTATGCATGGCCCCAGCCATCTGTAAAAGCCAGCAAGAACATGTCTTGTTAGGTTTCTCCAGCTGCAGGCAGACACAAATCTCGGCTTATTAGGGAACAATTTTCAAAATGCATTATTTGGAAACTATGTAGTCTTCTTGCTTTTCCTCCTTTTAATCTCTCAGGGTTTGGGGTTTTGTGTTTTGGGTTTTTTGGTTTGGTTNCATTGTAACATCATTGAACCAGATTTGTAACCAAAGCCAGATAGGTTTGCTTTTTTTTCCCCCTCCGCTGTCTCATCTCAGAACCAAATGGAGATATTGAAGTTTTGACTCAAAGTCGTAAACAATAAAATCTTTCTTGTCTTGCACCCCGCAGATGGAATCTTTTCAGGACTTTTTCAGTGTTTTTAGGTTTTTTTAATATGCAGTGGCTTAAGCTCAGTTCTATAGAATTAAAATAACTGTAGGTCCCATCCGAAACACTGACCACTTGGAGTTTCAAATTGTAAGTTTTATTTGGGGATTTTCATATAAACATTTTATTGTGCTGTTCATTAGTTTATTTCTTTCCCTGTAATTGAAACCTGCAAGATGATAAATGATTCTGCCATTAATAACTGGAATAAGGTAAAAACTGAATTTTTCAGGTATCTGGAGATGCAAAAGCAGTTTCAATGCTCTCTTGGGTCTTTTTTCATTGCAGTAATTTTTGTCTGAAGCCACCATTCAGCAATGCACTCATGTGGAACCTAGAGAGCTCTAAATATGATAGTGCCAAATTACTGGAGCTCTTCCAAACACAAAAATTTTAATTGGCTTAAGTTTCCACAAACACAGCATAACATTTTAAGTGGAAGATTTTTAATCATTCCTGCTGCTGCATATTGTCTGTCCAGTTACCATCAAAAATACCCCATGTATGAAATATTTTGTTCCATTTCTTATGAACCTAGCAAAAAACAGAGTAACATTTCATTTTAAACATCTTATTAATTTGTTTAATATTTCTTATAGTTAAATTAATCACAGTGGTAGTCATATTTGATAAATTTGTCCATGGCATATGTTCTTCACATGGCATTTAATGTGTTTTAGAACTAGCCTGGTTATTAAAACAATTTGTTACTGGAAAAAAAAAAGCAAAGCAATAAGAGATGAAACACTTTTTCCTTTATCCCTACTTATTTTCCTACTTCTTTTGCAGTTCCTGTGAATGAACAAAACAGATAGTATTTGAACTATCCGTTAGTTTTCATAAATCAATGAGAGGTCATGATAAGATGTGTAAACAGCTTCTGTTGACAACTTCTTGGAAACTAAACAAAGCATTTGCAAAAAACTTGCAACTATTGCTTGACAATAGCTAAATGTAGAAGAAAACAAATCCGGGTAAGTTAACATAGAGAGATACTGAATTATTGTATACCTCCAGGTGCTTCTCAAGAAGAAACGACCATTTCAGGAAACCAAAGGATGTTAACTGTCATTTATTTGCTATGGGCATACCTGGAAAATAATCTCTTACCTACAGGAAACTGTTACATTTTCCTTTTTTCTTTTTATTTGGAGATGGATCCAGAAAGGGGAGGAAACGGGAGAAACTTTGCAAACAGTATAGAAAAAGAGAAATTGTGTAAAGGTGAGTCTGCATAGTGCCTATCGTGTATGTCGAGTACAAGGAGCGTGAAAATCATGTGCCTGTCTCATTTTCCTATCCCTCCTTTTTTAATTTACAAACTCAGATGCGATGTCCTAAATCCTCTTGGAGCACCCTAGTAACAGAGCTACCATTCGTAATTCATAGTGACGAATCAAACACAGCAGGAGAAACAGATGATGTTTCTGTTCTTGTAAAATATTCTCTCTCAAAAAGAAGAACGCCCACTTGGGAGCCAGATCTGACATACTCTTTGCTCAGGAGTGGCATAGAACAGCAGGAAGGAAGATCATAACTGATCAGGTACACCCGAAAGACACTCCCTGCCTAACTCTTGCCTAGGCATTTGATTTCAATGGGAGATAGGTACAAAAGGCCAAGGTATGTGGGGGGTTTTCGTAGTGGCCTTATTTTTCTTTCTTTAAAATCAATGGATCTCCAATAAAGGGTTCAACAGGATCAATTGTAGGTCATGATGAGTACTTTTGAAAATCTTGACTGTTAATTTCAGCAACTCGTAGATGAAGAGTGTCGTAGCTGCAGAAAATAGTATATTTAAGAGAATGATTGCTCTTTTAATGATAGTGTTGTTTTAGCTGTGGTGATCTAAGGAGAGACAGGAGGCAAAGAAATCATGTGTCTAATTAGACCAGGTAATGTAGCAGAAAAAAATACATGAGTTTTTAGGCATGTGAGCAGTTTCTCAAGATAATTTTAATAATAGAAGGTTTAGAAGAGTGTTAGCTGTTAGAGGATTACTAACATATTTAGGGGGCAAAAGAAAGTTTTCAGACACATGAAGTCTAACAAAGAAGTAGCAAATTCCTTGGTAAAATAACTTAGAACAGCACCTGGGATGTGTTTTCATCATCTGTTTAAGCCTGTTGATGACTGTGCTACTTCTGGGGCAGGTATTCCTTGATTATGTGACTGCAGGCTTAGATAGTGTTTGTTTTGTCATGAAGATGGTAAAATTAAGTTAATCAACTAGACAGATTTCAGTGAAAAAGGTTAAATGAAAAAAATTTCTGGAACATGAAGTGCCATGAGGGAGACAACTGAAGGCTGTTATCCCTCATGGAGCGAAAGAAATTTATAATTAGCATCTGTGAAATGGTGAAGTCAGCAGAGGCTTGTGAAAGACTGTAAAAGATCATAAAATAAAAGTGTCTTGACTGAATTGGTGTGTTTGGTTTCAGCAGAAGTGTGAATTTTGTTTAACAGGCTTATATTTTTTGTATGCTTCCTTGAAAATCAGGTTGAGAGGTAAAAATAGAGTGCTACTTTTGAGAGAATATTGCATAGTATTAGGATATAATTATGGAATTCTTCCTCTAGATTTACAGTGAAGACTCAGTTGCTAAAGGCACTGTAGTGGCAGATTTCCTACCGCTGTTGCTTCATAGGTTTTTTTTCTCTTTCATGTATTTAAAGTTTAATCACATCAGAATATTCTTGCAAGAATGTCAATTTATTGATCTTCCTGTTACTGTTTTATTAATGACAGACAATGAAATCATTGATGTTAAAAGCTAGTATGATAAATGAGCATGTACTAGATATAAAAATTAAGCAATGATAAGGCTGATGAATTATAGTAACTATTATTTAAAGAGATTCATCGTCATTGAATTTCGTTAAATATTTAGTTTGTATTTTAATTGTAAATTATTTAGTTTCTTAATTCTCTTCTAGTCAACTATGCTGCTATAAGGGTCATTTACCATTGCCATGAGAATGAATTTATTGATTGTAGTTACAAACAATATGTGTTACTTGTGATTACACTAGATTCAATGAATCGGCTGTTTTCATTATATCAAAGAAGCTAGATAACCTATGTCTCCATTTCTTTAGTGTTTGGTGGCTACCTGCAGCAGTCTCACCTAAAAGGGGCAGAACTGAAGGGGGGCAGAAGAGCAGAGCTCCACGGGTTGTAGTGAATGTGGCTACATCTGACTGGTGACTGGTCATCAGCGGTGTTCCTTGGGGGTCAGTTCTAGGGCCAGAATAGGGTTCAATACATTTATCAACGATCTGGATGCAGGAGTTGGATGCACCACTAGCACGTTTGCTGATGGGAGGTGCTGTTTACTCTCTTGAGGGACAAGAGGCCTTGCAGAGGCATCTAGATAGATTGGAGCATTGGGCTATGATTAATGGGATAAAATTTAATAAGTCCTAATGCTGGATTATGCACCTAGGATGGAGTAACTCTGGACAAGTCTAAATTGGGAGAGGAGTGGCTGGAGAGCCGCCCTGCAGAAAGGGGTCTGGGGGTGCCGGTTGACATCAAGCTCAGTGAGAATCAGCAGTGTGCCCTGGCAGCCACGAGGGCAAACGCCATCCTGGGGTGCATCAAACACAGCAGAACCAGCTGGTCAAAAGAAGGGGTTATCCCACTGGATTCAGCATTTCTGCAGCCTCACCTTGAGTATTTTGTGCAGTTCTGGGCCCCACAATTTAAGAAGGACATTCAGGTCCTTTAATGTGTCCAGAGGAGGGCAACAAAGCTGGTGAAAGGGCTGGAAGGAATTTCCTATGAGGAGCAATTGAAGACTCTGGGTTTGTCTAGTTTGGAGAACAGGAGACTGGGGGGTGACGTCATTGTTCTCTGTAGCTTCCTGAGGAGAAGTGGAGAGGGCAGTGCTGATCTCTTCTCCCTGGGATCCAGTGATAGGATATGTAGGAATGGTTCAAAGCTGCACCGCAGGAGGTTTAGACTGGACATTAGGAAGCATTTCTTTACTGAGAGGGTAGTCAGTCTTTGGACCTGGTTTCCTAGAGGGGTGGTCAATGCCCCATGCCTGTCAGTGTTTAAGAGGCATTTGTACAATGCCCTTAATAACATGCTTTAGCTTTTGGTCAGCCCTGAAGTGGTCAGGCTGTAGGTCTCTTTCAACTAAAATATTCTATTCTATTCTATTCTATTTGGCTGTCACTCAGTTTACTAGCCACAAAATTATAAAAATTCTTAAGGCAATCAAGGCAAGTAATTTAGTGAATGCATTGTATTTCATGGTGCAATTCAGAACCTTGCTGTCTCTCCAGGAAATCTGTGAGAGGGCCTTTAGCCCTGCAGCTACCTGAAATAAGGTTTACAGTATTTAAGGGTCTAATGAACTTAATGAACTTAAGCAGACAAATGGAAAATGTTACCCTGCCCTCATGGCGTAATCTTGAAAGATTTCTTTTGCTGGTTATTGCAAAACTTAGCCACTGGGGTCTGTCACATTTTGGGTCCTACCTCCTAGCTGGAGTCTTTGCTCCTATCTCACCTACTCAGGTCATTGTACATCCTAGCTTGTAACTTGGGACATCTCACTTTTGGTGTTGTATTTGCTTCCATAATGCATCTGTGATGTCAGGCTCTTGTCACTGCTTTTGCTTGACTCTGAGTACAGGGAGCTCCAATTGTCCGTGTCTACGTGTCAGATCTGACATTTGAGGATGGAAGTGTGATATTTTTCATGGAGACAGTCAGTTCTCACTTCAACAAATGTTTGAAACTACTGCGCTTAAGCTCACAGCAATTAAAGACAATCCCAAACTGGAAAAAAAAAAAAAAATTGTACTGGCAAATTCTAAAGAATAGACCTTTGCCAGGACTGCAGGAAAATAGTATCAGAATAATTTAAATTGTCTGTTCTAATCAGTATTCAGGTTACATTGATCTTGTATTTGCTGGAGAAAGGCTGCTATTCACATAGCAGTTTCAGTGCTTTGGCTGTATTCATTGGCTGACTGGTGGAATAGAGTTAGCCCATAATGGTAGTGTACTACCTTTCCACAACAAATACTAACACAGTTTTAAGAAGAGTAGGTAACTCTCAGTTCACCTGCCTCTAAAACTACAGCTTGGTATATGTTTTTTCCAATAAACAGCCTTGGGAGAACATGAATTTCCCTGACTTTAGATTAAAATGGAACTTAATCCCATTGCTACTTGACAACCACATTAAAGCAGTAATCCATCCTTCTGTTAGTTAGCTTTTACAACTCTTCCTTTTGTGAGTAACCAAACAGGAGCCTCCTCCCTGCAGCTGCAGCTGCAGGGAGGTGATTAAATAGACAGATCCAGGCTCTTCACAGCTCTGCGTGGTGGGAGGATGAGAGGCAGTGGGCACAAGTTGAAACAAAAAAGGCTGGTGCTGGATATAAGGAGAAATTTTTTCCCCTGTGAGGACAACACAGCAGCGGAGCCAGGACACAGAGAGGTTGTGCCATCTCCACCACTGAAGGCTTTCAAGCCTCAACTGGAAAAGCCCTGAGCAACCTGATCTGAGCTAAGAAGTGGCCTTGCTGTGGGCAGGAGGCTGGACTAGACACCTCCTGTGGTTCTTTCCAAACTGATTTCCTGTGACCTTCTGACTGCTATGGAAGCCCTGTGGTAGCAGATCATCTTTCCTGAGACACCTTGGGCTTCATTCAGTAACAAAATCTTGGAGTGTCTGCGTGGGACTCGATCTGAACCTGTAGCTTCCTTTGTCCCTACTCCTAGGCAAGAAAGTCTTACTTCTTAGTTGGGAAGAGGGACAGAACAGGGTGCAGAACAAGACTGAAGACTTGCTAGGCTTACCATCACTTCTTTTTAATTTTGTTGTCATTAGGGGAAGTTTAACTGCAACATTTTGTCTTAAAACTTTGGGGTAGTTGATTCATTTGTGACTACATTGCCAGGAAGCCTTAAGCCAGTCTTTCTCCTCCTTCTTTCCTACACAGAAATAGCTGGCAAATAGGTCTACTCCGTCCTATGAATTCAGGTCTGGCTGAAGAGGGGTCTTCTGTTCTACAGCATTTTGTCTTGGGTCTTTCTGTGTCTTTTTTTTCCTGTCGTGGAACAGGGATGAAGGCCCAATTTGATCTTTTAACTTTTCTGAAGCCAAAATGGGGGGTTTGAGGATTTCTGTGAGCTGTTCCCCCACTAACTGGGTAGAAGGAAATAATGTAAATGTGGACTGGTGCTGAGGAACAGAGAACCAGAAGCCTTTTTGTCCCTTTCTCTTTTCCTTGGAAAATTTGTGGTCTTCTGCTCTTGCTCTCTGAGCATTACCAAGTCTGATGTTATTTGCAACATCCACAACATTTTACAGTTAATGCTTTGTTGCAGTTCTGGTTATAGAGAGCAATATGTGGCATTATAATTTATACTAAAGCTATGAGAATGCTAAGTGAAAGGCTGAAAAAGGACAAGTAGCTTGACTCTGTTGTCCAAACTGGAGTATTACAATCACATAATCATATTGGAAACATAATGCTGCATTTGAAATCCATTTAGGAGTGAAATGAGAGGCGGGGACACAGGATAACCTGCTACTTGGCAGTGACACCCAATTCCTGCATCGTGGTTACTTGAAGATAAGTCCTGATGGGTATTCTCAACTGCAAGAAAACTCCCAGTTCTTTCTTATTTGAGGAGTTGCCTCCTAAAAAGGGGAAATCACACTTAAATATTTTGCTGCTGTAGATTAAGTATTACAGAAACATCTTTATGTAAACTTTTTTTATCCAGCTGATTTTAGAGTTGTTTTTTTCTCAGGCCAAAGATTTTTTTTTTTTTTTGTCTGTAGTAGCAATTCATTTCTTAAAGCCTAAACAAAGGGCATTAGAAAGTAGCCACATATTCTTAGCTTTACATCCCTTGGGATCTGATGGTTTTCTGAATTATTTCAATTCTCCAAGAGCACATCTTTCTCGGGATTAGTCGTGTACTGGCCCATCCTGTCCTCTGTAATTTGACCAACAAGGCACAAAATTATGATGATGACTCAATGATCTTAAAGGTCTTTTCCAACTTAAATGATTCTATGATTCTAAAATGGAAAGATAAGAGGCAGCTGAAGTCTCTTCCTGGAGTTATAAAGTTGTTTATACTTAGCACTATAGTCGTGATGAATGGAGAATGGAGAAGTTGGTAATAGGATACTTATGAATGTGAGAGAGACCCACATACGGATTTTTGAGATCCATGTCTTCTACTCTACTCTACTTGTCCAGGAATCAAGGTCTGACACCAGCATTGAAAATATGTGCAAAATTAGTAGAATTAGAATTAGCAGAATTCGGTGCCAGTCAGCAGGTACTGTAAGAATTTGATGAATAAAACCCAGGGGCACAGTAGGCCGTTCTTAGATTATGCCTCTTGCTTCACTGGAGGAACATAATAATATTATCTGCTGAAATAGAGGTAGAGATATATATGTTCATAAGGAACAGATAGTACAACTTTTTGCAGTCCTTTGTAGCAGCACAGCTCAAATTTAGGGTTTCTTTAGTGTGTTGTGGTATATTCTGTTCTGTCCTACCCTGTGTGTGTATGAGCCCAAGCACCTGGTGATAGCCATGTTAAGCCTCACAGAGTCTGAAAAAGAAAAGGCTATCTTTCAGATTGTGATATGTATCCAAGTGGTTTGCTGTACCAAATAAATCAGCGTTTGCAGGGGTTCTTTCTTATATGCATTAGCACTGGTGTGGTCCTCACAGGCCTTGAGGCATTTCATAATAGGTACACAATGCTCTAACTATGCTTGCTTCTTTCTCCAATACATTGCTTACTGGTACACCTCAGAAAAGTGTGGTGGTGTTGACTTTGGCTTTTTCCATGAGAATAATACTTTGACTTGATTTTTCATTTTGGTGGTGGAGAGATTTCAAAAGAATAATTAATTTCAGATATCACTTGGGCACCTAATCTCTTTTTTTTTTTAATTTAAAATTTCAGTTTACCATTCTCACTATTTTACATTTTTAGGACTTCTGCTGACCCCACTCATCCTTTTTACTTTTCTCCTTTTTCCCCACCAGAAAAAACTTGTAGAGGTTTAAAAGAAAAAACATGGGAGGAAGCTTACAGTTGTCTGTAAATTCTCAGTAGTAGCTTCAGAACAAAATCAAACAACTTTTGTGTTTCATCTCAAAAAAAGTCCAAAGAACATATTTATTTGAACTGGGGGAGCTTGAAAGAATTTTTAAACAGGATCAAAAAAGTGCAAAAAAGAAGTGCGTTGCCAAACTTATAAGCTTTCTTTAACTAAAATTTAACTCTATGTCTTTCTATGCACATGTGATGACAACACTTCTAAGAAATTACTGTTTAATCCAAGCTCTTCTCATATGGAGATAAATTCTACATTTGGATAAAGAAGCAGGGCCGATTTCTCATTTTAGGTCTATATGTTACGTATTTTTCTATGACTTTTTTTAAAGTTAGAAGAGTGGAAAAAATATTACAAGTAAATACTCATCCTAGCTATATTTTTCAGTTAACCACTCAAAACATAGCTAAGAGAACACTAAACATGTTTCAAACTAAAACTGTTATTGTGTCTCCTACTCTGTTCCTTACTCTTTGCAGCTAACAAAGAAGGACTTTTATTGCTGGACATCCCTGAGTCCTGGTCACGCTGACAGACCATGCAGGAAGAGCTCTTCCAGAAGAGACGCAGGCAGAGAGAAGGTCTCAAAGCCACCTTTGTGTCCGTTCTTCCCACTCTGTTCTGTTCCACTGGAGTCTTCCTGTTTCACACTTCATCAACAATTTAAATTAAAATATTTGTGGCAATGGCACACAAAACAGAGAACTTGCGCAGGTGTATTAGATGGGTAGGTAGCAAAATACCATTTTTATCTGTAAACCATAGAACTGTAAAGCTCGTCCAATCTGGGCATCTTGGGGATAGCAAATCCCAATCCTACTGTTAGTTACTTTTTACTTCGCTCTAGAAAGAATTGTGCTTTAAAAAAGAAAGCTATTCTCTCAAAGTGATATGATAGATTTATTAAGCCATATTTGTATTACACAGTACAAAAGGTGCAGACCGAAACAAATCAGTAGTGATTTACCCCCTTCTTTGTATTTCCTCATTGCTTTTCCCCCTAATTAAAGAGGAGTTGAAGCAAAGAGGTTGTTACTTCAGTAATCTACTTTTAAAGCAACTGAAGATTAGTTTTTCATTTGCTGGGAACACTATAACAAAGCAGCAAGCCTTAAAAATATTTCTTTGGCTGTAAGTGTGGTATGTCTGTAAAGGCCTCTTCATTGTTCTGATGATTTACTGGGTCATACCTGACCTTTCCAAGGTCTTGCAGATATGTTAGCTGGAGCTCCAAGTGCAGTTAGAAACACTACTAAATGTAGTACTTAACGTACGAATTATCTGCTAATGGGACTCATGCGAAGTCCCAGACCACAGGAATGCGAACTGAGACTTTTTATATGGGTCACCATAACCTCACTGCAGGCATCTCAGATACCACTAGCATCTATGTTAATAATTACTTTGACATCTGGCAATAGTGACAAATAAGTTTTCAAAAGACTGATATCTGATATTCTTAACAGCTGCATCAATTCGTATGATGGCCTGGAATATCTCTCCTGCTGATTACCATGACTGCTGACTGTGTGGGGCCCTGATGTTTCTCTTGAGGTGCTGGCCGAGGAGACACCCCTTCTCCTGCTGCTCCGTGCACGAAGACCTTCACAGGCTCTCTCATGGGAGCAGACTTGACTGCAGCACAACAGGTATACTGGAGTTACTCTGGGATTGTACCCTTCATGGCACATAAAATAGAGCAGAACTATTGAGATCTGCACCTGAGTAGGAAAAAACAAGTGTTATAGCCCAGCTACCTTTGTTTTGCTGGACCAATTGTTTATGTGGGTGAGGTGTTCTTACAGCCAAGGACCATTCAGCATGGACCTGTTTTTTCTATGCATGTTGATAATTCAGGTTTTGTCGAGGAAACTCAGCAGGAGGAACTCCAGCGTTTAGTGGGCCATGGGCCTGCAGCACGTCCCCCTGCCCAGGCACTTGATGGGCACATGGGGCTGTTTCATAGAGAAGACTGTGTGACTCCAGCAAAGTGGTATTTTATGAAGCTGCCTCTTCTGGGATGCTTCACTGGTTTGGACAGTGGGACAATGTATCTCCATTTGCTGCATAAACAAAGCTTCAGGTATGAAAAAGTGAGGGACTGCTCCCTCTTTCTTCTTTGGTTCATCTATGTACTTCTTTTGTCTAATGTTTAAATGTTATCTTCAGATGCTTCAAAAGATTTTCACATAGATTGCCCTAAGATTTTCAGAAGGTTTCACATAACCTAGTAATAACTTCCTAATGACACATTTTGCCCACGTTGTGGCCTACTATATGTAGGAAGAATTATTTCCCAGAAATCCTGTCTGCTAAACCTTCTCCTATTTCTTTTGCAATAATTTTTTTTCTGTCTGGGACACAGGAATCTGAATTGTCTCATGCAGTGGCCCAAGAGGCAGATTAAACCGTGAGAAGTGGCTGTTCATTGTAGGAAATAAATCCATAATTGATCCTGATTATAGTGTCCAACTGTGGAAGCCACCCAAGAAGAAAGACACATGGCTCCCAGCCCTGGAGATAACAGCCCACTGGCCACGAATTCTAGGTTTTGAGTGGAGACTTGAGTATCAAGAAGAAAAAAAAAACTCTTGGGGATCTAGTTACAGAGTGGAGAGTATGGGAGAAACAAAAGGACATAGATGAACTTCTTTGACATCATTTCCTCTACTGTTGGAGAGTGTATGGGAGCAAATATTCTGACAGTTTATCATAATGCCTGCTTTGGTGCAAGGACCCCATCCTATGGTTCATGATTCAGGATGCACATGTGCTAGTTTGCTCTGAGATGGGACAAGGGAAACTTGGGCAGAACTGGCAGTGTATTTCAATCTCAAGATCTTTACAAACAGGCAGCGCAAATGCACGTTGCACCACGTGTGGCTTCTCTCACCATATGCCCTGTGCTAGGACAGGAAAAACACATCATTGGCGTGATGTGTGCATTATGCCTTTTGGTTTTGTGCATAATTTGCCACCAAAAAATGGTAACTATGATCTGGACCACAAGGATGGCGTGGAGCAGGCTCAGGCTGACAGCCATGGAGTGTGAGCAGAGCTGTGCTGTTCCCTCAGTTGCTGGCCCTGCACGGGCTGGATAAAAGGCAGTCCTCACCAGGCTGACCTCCAGGCAGTGGTTCTCTCCCTGAAGCAGGTGCCAGGGACTGCAGACGCAATCACTGCTGTGGCAGAAGTCTTACTAAGCTTAGACATAGGTCTTGTGACGTAGCTCTGCCTTTGTCTGACCCCGAGTAGGTGGATGGGGTAACATCCTTGATCAGTCTCTAGCCTGCTGGAGAGAACAATGTCCTATTTTTATACCATAATTATAGGAGACAGTCAGGTTTGTAGCTGAATCCTCCTTCTCTTTGCTCTCCTCACTTTTTAATTGGAGTAGAAAAATAGGCCTTTTGCTCTTGTCTCCCAAGATGCACTCTGTGACAAAAGACTCCACCAGTTTCTTTTGATACTGCAACAGATGTTTTAGTTCCTGCCTGGACCCCTTTGCTTCTTTTCTTGTGCAGCTGTATTTTAAGCTACAGAGGAATAGATAATCCATATCCTCTAATACAAGGTTAGTGCCTAAAAATATTCCACATCCAAAAAATGAGGAGACGACAAGGGTTACCTGTGTTCTTAGTGGACAAAAAAAAGGTTACTTATTTAAAAAGCAGAAGTCTCTGGAACAGTGTGAGATCTCCACCTATCCCCACTTGCCCTGTCAGTGTAGGAGACAAAACTGATGGTGCTGACAGGTCACCTATGGCATACAATGAGGCTAAGTGTTTGAACAGTTAATTGAAGAAATATAATGAGCTTTCTTAAATTGTTTGTTGATATTGCTGTTAAGGAAAAAGAAAATCACAAATCTGAATGCCCTTTCAGTTAATATTAACCATCTGTCTGATTTGGTCTGCTTCTCTTCTGGCAGGACTTTTGCTTTTGTGGTTCTTTTTCTTTTCTTTCTGATTATGAAGCAATTCCCAGTGGCATGTTAGAAATCACCACTATAAATGCTGACAATTGTTCTGGGGTTAGCTTCAAAGGCTTGGAAAACCCACAATGTTAAATCTATGTCTGAAGCTGGCATAGTCACTGGCTCTAAATAACTAGTTTGTGTGCAAGTTGCCCTTAGTTGTGAACACCCTGCAAATTCTTTTAACACAGGAATGCTTGTCAAATGCAAATCAAAAAACTCAGTCTTTGGGACACTGCTCATAAGGGGGAAGGGAGCTTGCCAAGGACCTAGTTGAATAACCTGGGGTGGCTGGAGATCCGTGATCACAACGGGTGAAAGTGGAGGAAGGCAGAGGTTCTTTGTACCAATAAATGGTTGCCCTGAAGATAAGCAGTGGCAGATACTGGGAATGGTTGTCACAGCTGTACACAAACTGATTGGAAAGCAAAGCAAAAATGTGCAAGGCTGTTTTGTGAATGGGTTTGTGCTCCTGTCTAAAAGACCTGACTTCTTTTGCATGTTATTCTGCCTGCTTTGATTTCATGGGGGGTTGCTTGGAACAGACTAGAATTCGACCCATCGTCTCTTGCGTGCACATTTCAGTCACAAAGAAAACCTATACAGTGTGTATAGGAACAAGACCTGGGTTTAAGGTTGCATCCTAGTGAACTAGCAGCTGTTTTGGCTACAGCTGAAGTGATACTCTCAAAGTGAATCTATATACTGTTGAAAGAGAAAGTATGAGACTTTTTAATCTAGTGCTACAGGGTTTTTTAAGGTGTATTAGAAAATTTGAATCTGAAACCTATTTTGGAAGAAATGCCCACTGAGGTAAAGAAAATAACCTATTCACACAATAACTCGTTTAAAAATACTGGCCTTTTTTTCTGTTCTGAAACTAGAAATCTTTATCCTCTGCTGTGATAAGGTCAAGCTGAGGACAAGCTGAGGTAAGATGCCTTTCATAACCGTTATAGATTTATTACCTATTTGTCCTTTGGATCTTTCTTGGACACAAATCCCAACCATGCTACTCAGACCATGATTTTTAAGCACAGCTGTCTATGTTAGGACCTCTGTTGGTTTTTGCTGCCTTTCACCTCCACTGTATGCCAGAGAAAAAAATTAATACGCATCTTTATTACTGTGTTTGGATGTTCTAGTGGCTGACTGAAGCATTTTGCTGCTATTGAGACTACCTTTCTATTTCTAGTGCCAAATACCAGTGACAAAGTAGAAGAAAAGCTAACATTCTCTTTGTTTCTCACGTAGTCTTCAAGGATACACATCTTTTCAGTTTGCAGCATCTCTAGGTGGCTGGAGTCCTTCACCTGTTTCCATTAATATCAAGAGAAAGTCTGTTTCTTCCTTCAGTGGAAGCATAGCTCAGTCATTAAGTGCAGTTTTTTGAAACTAGTGTCTAATCCTGTTTTGTTTTGTCTTTTTTATTTTTCCTCCTTTTGTCTATTATAGAAATTAATTAGGTATTAATATTGTATTACTCTCTGGTCTTTTACTACATTCATTTTCTATTTGCAACATTCAATGTGTGGTTTTGGCACACTGGAACCATCAGTGGAAAGACTTAGTTAATAATCTTCAGAGAATATTACAAACAAAACCAGGGAAATACATCACTATGAGACAGACTGAAGTAGGCTGACTACTTAATTCTGCCTGTGCCAACATTTTCAGAAGTATGTTTATTGCAACACTGCTGGTTTTCTCATCTATTTTCATCAAAAGGTTTTGAATCTTCATTGAACTGCGCATAGAGAAACATGAATGGCTAATTCTTTTTTTAAAAGCAGGAGATTGTGTAAAATGTTAGTATTGGACACAATTTGTGACCATAGCAAATCAAACGTGACTGACTCTCTAGTGCTTGACATGGTGTAATGGGGTTTCTGTTATTTATGCATGTCAAACTTTAGTTTCCAAATCTAACAAACTCATGTCGTTCTAGTTCTGCTTTGCATTAGCAAAAGTCAGAGCTTTCCATTCGACTCTTGTTTGGTACTAACACTGGCAATTAAGGAATAAAACACCAGCCACAAACAAAGAAGCAGTTCCTGCCTTAATGAGTTTGTGGTCTGAATTCAACAGGCCTGATGGTCAGCAGCTGTTTTACAGCATTTTACTTGTATATTCTTCTTAAACTGAACTTCCTCGTGAAATGTAGTTCCCCTGTGTTGGGGAGGCTTTCTCCTAGTTTTTATGAGTATACTGGAGATCAGAATTTGGTTCTGTATGTGATTTATATTTACACAAATTTGTGAAGACTCATTTACTATACGGCTGTCTTTAAAACCAGAGGCTTTCACTTATTGTGCCCACAGAAGCCTCCACTGCTGGTGGTTGTTTGGGAATTCCTCTATTTGAAGAAACCCAGCACAGGTAGTTCCTGAGCACAATTGATTTCCATGAAGAATTTTGTTGTGTTTTCTGCATAATGCCTTTCATGCAAAAATGTTTTTTCCTGATGGCGACCACGTTTCCCCACATGTCTGCAGAAAGGAACAGCTGCTGCTTTCACACTCATGTTTTGTGTGAAGCTGTCTGCAGCAATAATGAAAAGCTGCTGGCAGGACTGAATCCGAGGACGCCAAGCAGGAAGACTTTGTTGATCGTGGCATACCTTTTTGGCGTAGATTTGCACATGTCTTTTCCATCAATTTTCTGGCTTCATCAAAATGAGACAGCTTGTCTCAGTAGAAATGCACTCATTTTGCATATGCACTGTAGCTTTTAATAACTATTTGACTTTATTGCTGCCACATGCATGCCAAGTACTAAACTGGCCGTGATCAGCTCAGCTCAGCTCAGACTTGTCAGCATCTTTGCATGGCATTATACCCTTAAAAATGGTTCACTTTTATTTTGACTCACTCCTTCCTCTGGGATACTGGATGTTTTATCTCTGATTTTACAGATTCTGCACTTATTATGACCAAACCCTGCAAGTGTTTACACTGCCCACTGCTATGGTGGATAACTACCATGGTGTCTGCTTTGATGTACTTACACATGACGTCACAGGAAACTACAGTTCATAGTCAGTCCAGGACTAGAAAACGTCTCATTTCAGAGAGGAAAATCTAGTGTCTTCAGAGCTTGATACTAACACAGGCCCTACGTCACGTTTTCTATCCTTATATTCATAGCAGGAGTGCACTGTATGGTTCTGTCAAGTTGAGCAAATAGCTTTTAGCAGGCAGATAACAGTATATGGAAGTACTCTGACATATAGAAGCATAAGGAGCTAATCTAAGCCTTTTATTTTTAAAGGAAATTTGTTCCTTTGGGTTTTGGTTTACACTGAAACCATTCTCTCGGGGGTTTTTTGTGTTCTCACTTGCACTCCTGCCCTGTGCTTTCTGGAGACTTGGTGATGAACAGGAACCTGTGGGGACCGCTCTTCAACGCCAGCACCTTGTTCCCCCTGCCACCCTGTGCCACCAGGGCCCCACAACTGGTGTAAGAAAATACGGTGATTGCTTATTTCTTATGAGTCAGCTTCTGCAGTCCTTGATCAGATCCCGATTCTTGTCTTCCCATTTCACTTGGGTAGCTGTTTGGCTGTCTGGTGTAAGCAAGAATAAAGGAAGTCCTGTTGTGTTTATTAAAGCAAAATGGCTGGTGGTTTGCCCCAGATCCATAGTGTTGTTTGCACGTAAGTTAGTACCCATGAGGAATTATTTGTAATTTGTAATTTTGCACAAATTGTAAATTCGTAATGATCTTTGTTTTCATCAGTGCGAATGAAAATAGTTGCCTGTAAAGGTAAACTCAATTTTAAAAGTATTTATTTGAACCTAGTAAAGAATTAATTTAATTTTTTGAAAAGTAACTGTGAAATACAAAGGTATTGTTATTGATAAAATCATTTAAATGGGTACACCTAACATAAAGAAGAAATAAGAATATCACAAGTGTGACATCACTTTCTCTAGCAATAGGTAACTTTACTGTCCTAGAGATGAGAGCACAGAGATGACTGGATACAAAAGCACCAAACACCCTGAACAGTTTGAAAATAAATGATATTTAGCTGCATACCAAAGAAATGGAGTGTCAAGTGTTTTCAGTTTCACAGCTATGCCCGCAATAATAAGAAGAATGCTATGCCTGCCTCTCAAACTACTTTGAGATAAGTGATATCTTTTCCAGATCACAAGAATTTAGTATTAAAGGTCCTTTATGTGTAAGGAACCTCCTATAAAAAATAGCTACAGCCTGTTCCTCTGATAGTGAGTTCAGTTCACTACTGAACAGATGAAAATATAATCTGTTGTGTGTGTTTTTATTAAAACTTTGTAGTGTTAACAAGGTTCAAGCGATTTTCTTTTTTAACTATCACATTTGTGATCTGGAGGCAGTTCAAGTCTTAAATTCCAGATGAAACTTGTCAAAGCCAAAGACAATATCAGTAGGAATCCCTGAAATGTGAAAGTGCCAAGTTTAGTCTTTGCACTAATGGTCATTCTAATGTTGCAGCCAAAAGATGATCTAGAGAAAAAGAAATGGTGCTGTAACTGTGGTCATCTATGGACACAGGCAGGATAATTAAAATTTAATTTTTTCAACTGTACCAATTGGTTAGTGAGAAAGAAAAATCTCTACTTGCACATCTTGTCCCCACAGAACTGCATGCTCTATAGTATTAAAAATATATAAGATATGTATACGTAATGATTCTTTTGATTTTAACTTCAATCACAGAAACATTAGCTGCACTTAAAATATACAGCTTTAGCTTAGAATTTCCTAGTTGCTGTCATTATTAAAAATATAGAAAACTGCAAATTAAAATATACCTGTCGCAAATTATGAACATGATTATCTAAGCCTGGGATTTGCCCTCAGCTGTACATGTAAAAAGTAAAGCAAACACATTAATTCTTAAGAAGCTAGCTTCCTTCCTAGCCTCTGTATTGGGAACTTTACTGAGCAGGCATTAATAAAATATATTTTGTCTCATGGTGTATTTTGTGGTGTTTAGCTTCATGAAGTTCAAAAAGGAGATTCACAAAGTCCTGCACTGGGTGAGGACCCTCCATGCACCAGTCCCTGCTGGGGGGTGCCCAGCTAGAAAGCAGCTTGGCAGAAAAGGAACTGGGTGTCCTGGTGGATATTGAATGAACTGTGAGCCAGCAACGTGTCATAGCATCAAAGAATCATAGAATAGCAGGTTGGAAGGGACCTCAAGGATCATCTGGTGCCCTTGGGGGGGGGGTGCCAACAACATCC
>VXBH01006424.1:56709-71495 GCA_013400035.1 Rynchops niger
TTAGGGGTCTCGTGGAGTCTCACAGATGCTGGCTGCTACTTAGCAAGGTCTCCAGTCACCAAACCTTTTTCCACAGAGCTGGCAAACACAGATTCCCATGGGATGATTTTTTTAATGATTCCATCCCTTCAAAAAGCACAGGAAAACTTGTTTTCAGTTTGAGATAGAATCCTTTTTTGGAGAAAATGGAATGAAATTACAGATTTGATCAAATCTTTGTCTTTGTTTTGGGGTGTTTTTGTATGAGCACAGGAAAAGCAGAAGAGTGGACTACAAGAACAGAGGAGGAGGAAGTGTCCACACCCTTTCTGTGTGCAGTAACCCAGTGCTGACAGGCTGAAGTTCAAATCCTCGCTTTTTGAACCCAAACCATGGTCCTGAACAGAGATGTTCCCTCAGATCACTCTTACTGGTCACTGGAAGTGAGGAGAGACCCCACCTCCCAGGGTCACCTTCCCCACCTCTTTACTCAGTGCTTGTTCAACCATGTCCGGAACACTGTGTCTAATTGTGGTCCCCTTCCAGTAGAAGACAGGCGTTAATAAACTCTACAGCAGAGGCGGACCAAGAAGACTAGGGGCTGGAGTTCTTGACCTGTAAGGAGAAACTATGGGACTGGAGCAGGTTTAGCCAGGGCAAGGCTCTGGGGGCACCCAACAGCAGCCCTTGCACCACACGGAGGTTACCAAGTGAGATGAAAATCATCATAAATTGGAACAGGTAACGTTCAAATGGACATAACAAATAAAACCTAACCACCCAAGAGTACAGCCAAGTAATGCAGCTGAGGTGCAGGGAGGTCGCATCAACACCATCCTTGGAGGTTTATATGCCCTGACTATATGAAGCTCTGAGCAACCCAGTCTGACCTCAGAGCTGTCCTTTCTTTATCAGGGTTTTGGTCCTGAGACCTCCTGTGGTCCCTGCCAGCCTGAGTGATTCTGCAATCCTATGATTTGCATTTATCTCCCCCATTCAAAACATCGTGTTTTCTCTACATAAAGTGAAAAACCTCCAGGACAGACTGAGAGATGCTCAAACCCAAAATGCCCTATGTCCCAGTGGCAGAGGCACTCTTCCAGGAGGTGGAAAATCCCAGTTCAAATCAGACAGAAAGAGTGATGAGCGGAGATACTGCATTTCCCAGGACAACACCGTAAACGTAGCTTGACAATCACAGGACTAGGAAGATTAGTGGTGTCCACCCTGCCTGGTTGGTTTTGCAATGACACCGAGTGCTTAGCCTGTAAATTTGTATTTACTGAAAGAATGATTTTATCAAAAAAAGATTCACCTTGTCCTCATAACAACTATTTTCTGTGTAATGACTAACATACCGGGCTATGTCAGTTTTCTCTGGTGAGCTTCTCCAGAATGAGCTTGTCCCATTATGCTTGGCAAAGCTTCTTAACCTCTGCTGGGACAGTCTGAGAAGCCTGATCTGAAGTGCTGCAGGATGCACCACTTCTACCAGTAGCAGATCAGCAACAAAAGACAGAGAGAATTCATGAAGAAGAAAAGAGAAAGGATTTTATGGGGTGAGAGAAGGTCCTGTATGTGAGAAGTAAATAGCAGCAGTACATGGTCCTGTTTACTTTCCCATCCACTGTGCCAAATCTTACTCACAGGGGACATTTCTGTGGCCCTTTCAGGCCGTGGCTTTGCTGCTCTGTAGAGGGTGATTTGAGTGACACAGTCAGCTGTCATATAACTTGGACTGATGGGCAACATCAATTCATATTAACAACAGTTACTTCTCAGTTGGGGTGATGTTTTCCAGGTGCTCAGCCAAGGTCACATCAGTATAAAAGAGATGAATAGAAAGTTAATTAGGAGATGAAAGTTGTTGTGCTGATAGACCCTAGCTCTCCCTTTTCATAGTGTTAGATCTGGACAAACAAGTTAGTGCCCCAGTGCTTGGAAAAGATGGAGCACTGATGAGCACTGGATGGCTCCGAGTCAGTCTGGAGAAGCTGATGAAGTTGTTGCTATGTTGTGGTGACAGCTGTCAAGTCTGGGTGGGAATCCTGCTCTGGAGCTCTGCAGAAGACCAGCTCTTGTTGACCCACCCATAACTAAGTACCTCATCACTTGCTCTGGTGAGTGCCATCCCTAGCTGGCTAAAGAAATTGGCACATCAGAACCATAAATCTGCCCGTGAGCTTTGGCCCTGGGGGTGATACTGGGCAAACAACAGGAAGAGGCTGTTAAGGTACTACTGTGCCAGATGAGGCACAAAGTTTAGTGAGACTCACAGGATGTCTCAGAAGATCAAGTAAAAATCAATGTCTAGAAACTGATGGAAACAGGGGATCTGGCAGCTTGCTAGTTATTGAACCCATCTTGTTATGATGCTAGAACTAAAAATGGAATACTCCTAACCAGATGAGAACATATCTCAAAGATAAATACTCATATTTTGTAAGCCAGTCATAGGACTCAGTCCACGACAGCACACTGTTTTGGCAACGTCGTACCCAGTGTCATTAATTATTAGTCATTTTCCCCCTTGGGCCTTGCCATCTACTGTAATCCCCACTCACTGCTTTTGTCTCTACATGGTTGCAAGGAAGCCACAGATCTGCCATTTTGTTGGCAACCAAAATTTGTTTCCTTACCACAAAGTGCAACGTTTGGTGCAAAGACCACTGCTTGCACATCTGATCATTTTGACCTGGTGTGGGATGCCCAGTGTGCATACACAGATTGTTTACAGACATTGATCAAACCAGCTGACAGTGCAAACCACAGCCACAAGAAGGGATGTAATTTTGGCTTTTCTTTTTTTGTCTTAAGTGAAAACCTTTAGAAGAAATAGTCTCGTCTGTTTGCTAGCTTTAAAAACAGGAAGAAGAGACTCTAAAGTTTCTAGATTTACTTTATTTTTGGCTGCCTCTTTTTGTGATGATCGGTGTGACTCAGTCATTCCTTCTGCCAAGCAAGGAGAATTCATAATGTCCAACAGTTGCCCCTAATAATTCCTGGGGAACAAACATATTTACCTGAAGGAATACATTTTTTGTCGTCACACGTTTTCAAACTGGCAAGGATTTTTTGTTGGAAAGTGAATTGGAAATGACAAAGTGGTGCTGTCTTTTTCATGTAACTTGGCTTTTAAAGAACAGAACATACAGGGATTTTTCTATACCTCTGAGGTTTAAGACATTTATGCCCATTATTTGGATCCTATATTCCCTTAACATGGGCTACATAGCGTTTCAGGTTGGGAAGCCTCACTCTCCTCATGCCAACTGCAGGGTAAATCAGGAAGAACTAGACCAAAGTACAAAACCAGGATATGAAACCCAATCGGGCCTTAAATGTTTAAACAGGGTTGAAAATACAAACATCTGTGTTCATTAGCATGCTTTCCTGCTGAGGAATGAAATGGATGATTCCACACAATAAACCACCACCTCTTCCATCTCTCTCCTTTCTTCTTCCGACAATTCCCTTTTTCATACAATTTCATTGCAATAACTGCTGCCATAAAGATTTTCAACCCTGCTTGAGTGCTGCAAAATTCACAGATCAAAACAGATCAGTGTAACAGGAAAACAAAAGTTTTCCCCGTGAAACAAGGTGAACGTCAGGATCAATTAGATATGCAGGAACGCCGTGGAGCTGCCATTCAGGTTTTTCATCAGGTAAGAAACAAGTTATGACCTGTAATCAAAGTAAGCGATACATTACAGAGATCTCTCTTTGTTGTATGCAATCTGTTGAAATGCTGGCATTTAACACGAACAGGCTGTGGGGGAACCCTGTGGCAATACCTGCCTGTACAGCTTTACATGTACATTTACCTTGTGGCCTGTACATTTATGGTATGTGTCAAACTGAAAAACGAGGAGCAGCTGGAGATGCCTCATTTGGAGGGCTGAAAAAGTGAAGCTGTACTTTTTGTGGTAATCTTCAATCTCCAGCGTGAGCGAGTGTCCTGATTTCCTTTGCAGTTGCAGTCAGATAGAGTATTCTTCACTTTGATATGAGTTTGTAAAATTTCAGCCATAGCTCTTTTGGGCAAAAGTGACATATGTATGTCAGCTCTCTTGTTTTTGTGGTGGTGTTTGTGGTTTTCTTTTTTAAATTTTATCTCATACGCTTACTATTTGATGTTGCAACTGGAACTGCTGTTGCTGTGAACATGTCTTTCCTTTTTATACATATACCCTTGCTCTATTCAGCATGTTTGAAAAGAAGAGATGGTGCCAGTGCTGGCAAAGAGAAAGCCAGATGAGATGGCTCACTACATGACTTCAAGCCACACAAAGTCCTTGCCCAGCAGCCAGATGAGTGCAGTAACTTCCAGCTGTAAGGCTCCAAAGCCCAAGGATACAACACTGACAAAGTATCTGCCAATTCTTTGCTGACTCGGGGGATAAAAAGGCTCCTGACACAACTGAACTGGTCCTGGGGGCCTCTCTTAAACAGGGCAACCCTCCTCTGCAGAATTTCTGTGCTGTTTTGGGCAGTTATTTTGCCCCTGCCAGGGATATTCATTACCCTAGTGCCACTTCTTAATAGAAGTTCCTGGAAAACTACTTTACAGCAACATATGGGACATGCAGATCCACGTCACACAGTTCCTAAAAAATAGGAGCTAATGGTTTTAAACAGAACTGAGCAAATCTTCCTTTTCTTCTGTCTCACTTCCTTTTTTTTTTTTTTCTTTATTTTCCATCTCTGCACATCTCCTCATGTTTGGCTTTGTCCTCTGTTTTCTTCCGAGTTCTGCAAAAATACTGTCATCTGAGGGAGAAACTGACCGCAGGACATTTACTTGTACACAAATAATATTTTACCATGGCAACCCTAATTTTTTTCATTATGCAGTCCTCTGGACGATGAAGTTGCTTTTGAACAGCTGGGCATTCTCCTGCTTCTTCTGTAGCTGGTATCTCAAAGAAATCTTAAAAATAGATTGTTATAGGCACAGAACCAATTAGGAAAAGGGACATCATCCACACAAAAGGTTTTCTGCAATTGTCAATGGCTCTTTTTGTTCATTAATACCTACGAGTAAGAGTTATTTATAAGTGATCAGTGATGTTATTTTGTTGTTAATAGGCCTAATTATGTTTACTTTTACACCTACAGTGTAGCATCTGGTACAAATTAGCAAAGAATACTATCCACAGTGTTTTGTTCTCTCTAGATTGCTACAAAATTTTTTACAAAATTTTCTCTTACCTGATTAACTCTGTAATGTCCAGAGATGATAATGGTGTTTTAGTATAGTTTAAACAAAAGATTAATACTTTTCTATTTTCAGAGCTAAAATGTATAGCAGAATACAGGTAGCCTGTGTTGTCAAGAACAGTTTACTTTTGTCAATTACATATTGTTCCAAGGATCATACAGTAACACTCAACTAACTAACCTAGCCCCTGCCTTTACAAGTCAGCTTGTCTTGCAGGGGGTAAGAGCAGTTCCTGATTCCAGCCCTGTCCTGAGGTCCCAGCTGCCATCCCATGTCTCTGGGCTGAGCAGGATGTTGTTGACATTTCAGCTCCCAGGTCTTTGATTTCCCTAGCCCTAAACCGAACCCTAACCCTGTCCTTCTGCAGAGCAGATGATAAATCTCCCCCAGTTCAAAATATATGATGACCTACCACGCCATCCTGAGCCCACCTTCATCTAGCTCTCTGGGTAGAGCGGGATTTCAATGTTTCTCCAGCCCTGAGGATCCCTGCTTCCCGAGCTCTAACCCTAATGCTATGCTTCGCTATTGAGGATATCAAACCTGCCTGGTTGGAAATGGGTGATGAAACCACCACTATCCCCCTCTCCCATCCTAAGACAAATCTTCGTCCTAGTTTTGGGCTGAGCAGGACTTCGGTGGAATTTTGTCTTCATGGGAGAAACCTGCCATTTACTAGTTACAGTTACACCGCCAATCATTATATAAATGCTTGTTCCAGCACATCTTGTTTCACTGTACTTTAAGTCCCACTTCAAATGAAAAAGATACTTGTCTTGAAATTTAGACTATGTTTTTGCCAGCAGCACCTATTCTAAATGTGTATACATTTAAACTTATATCTTCACGTACAGCAGCAAGGCTTGTTTATTTAGTCTAGATATAACTAACCTTCAGTAATTGGACAATTATAGTACAGCTTTAATAGAAGCATTTATTGTTGTTCTCACCTGACTATTCAGTATTCAGTAAAATATCTGAACCCTAAAGTAATCCTGTGGTTTTGACCAGGAACCAAATCCCCTTTGAATACTGAGCCCAGAAGACAGAAATATGGAATATTAGTATTTCCTTCTCCTTCTCTCAAAGTTCATTCCTTAACCACTCATCTTTAGCAGAGCATCTGGGGAGTTCCACCACAGAAGGCCTCCCCTTTGTCCTGTGAAGCCAGATCTTCTCTTGTGATGGTTTCTGTCTCTTGCTGGTGAAACACAGGTGATGTAGCTTGGACTTATGTGAGGAAGCTCCTTTACAAGCATGCGTGTTGGAAGGCTGCATTTTGGCAGGATTATCTGCAGTCGCCATGACCGTGAGGTTGCCTTTCTCACTTTGGTCTCCAGCTCTCCTGCTCTGCAAGGTGCTGCTATGGCTGATACCTACTGGCTTCTTTTTCTCCACAAGTGGGTGACCAGCCCATGGTGTGAGGACAGAGGAGGAACTCTTGTAGAGCTGCACTCTCTGGCATAGATCAAGCATATGGGTCCTCTTCAGACCCCTCCTGACCTGATCATTTATAGCAACAGCGAATCACAGTGGCTGGCACTCTGGTGACTGAAAAGGACTGGGGGTGTTGGTGGAAGAGAAGCTCAACATGAACAGGCAATGCACACTTGCAGCCCAGAAAGCCAACTGCATCCTGGACTGCATCAAAAGAAGTGTGTCCAGCAGGTCCAGGGAGGTGATTCTGTCCCTCTGCTCTGCTCTGGGGAGACCCCACCTGGAGTACTGCATCCAGCTCTGGAGTCCTCAGCACAAGAAGCACATGGACCTGTTGGAACGGGTCCAGAGGAGGGCCATGAAGATGATCAGAGGGCTGGAGTGCCTATGCTATAAGAGTTGGGGTTGTTCAGCCTGGAGAAGAGAAGGCTCCAAGGAGACCTTATAATGGCCTTCCANTGAATCGGCAGCTGAAAGCAATATCCAATGGCCTTCAGAGGCCACCACCTGGCTAGTAGACCATTAACCAGGCTAGCAGCCAATATTCAAATACCTTACAGTCCAATCACCTGCTAACTGTCTTGTTTAAAAAAAAAACGGTGGAAGTCAGGCCTGATAGCTGTTATAAAACATTAATTATCTGTAGTTATGCTAGTTATTTCCTCAGCACCTGAGTGCTTTTTTTTAAAGAGGAAGTGGCAGTTTGCTGGTGCCAGCAGCGTTTTACGAACAAAGAAACAAATCACTGGGATTTAACCTGTTTAGTAACTTCACATGCAGGTATCATTCTTGACTGTTTCTTTTACTCCTTTTCATGAAATCGTAATGATATGTAGCAAGAGCCTGCTTCTTTCAAGCAGCTGGCTTTCCTTTACAGGGAAATAAATCAGGTCCGATAAACTTACTATATAATAAAATAAAAAAAAAAAGTAGGCTGTTACTTCTAATGTAAGAGAGGGATCCTGGAGTCTTTTTGTAGTCACTTACAAAGGCAGAGTCAGCTTTACTGAGGTGTGACTTCATGCCCAGCTTTACCTTTTTGGAGATTGGCCTCCTGGTCTTTCCCCTACTATCAGCATCCTGCATGTTGTCGAATTGTTGGAAAAAAAGTTAAAATTAAAGATTCTTCAGTTCAGCTGCTAACTAAATTTTTATCTGGAAGTACAGCAGTACTGTTTTTACATATATACAGCAGATGCTGACTCCACATATAAAACAGATTGACTCCTATCTGCTGTCATGCCTTTGTGTGACCACCCTCAGTACCAGCCAATCTCACCAAACTCAGCCAGAAATGGCCAGCACAGCCACTGGCTGCTAGTACCTTCTACCCAGCCTCTCTCTGGTTTTCTCTTAGGAATCAATTCCTTCAGAAAATTTTGAAAAAGAAGAAATGAGTATGTGTACTCCTTTTACTTGGTGTCACCATTGCATGTCCTGTTTTGGTTAGCAAGACTAAAGCAGAGTCCTCATTATTTACTTCATTGCATTTTGTAGTGTAATACTTTCATGGAGAAGCAAAACTTTTAATCATTTTCTGCTTGATTTGTAACAGAGTTCAGCGCATACGGTCTAACAAGGACTGAGTCCTGGGAACAACAGATGCATTGTATACAAGGGCTGCAATAAAGACAGATATCAAAACTGAGCTGAATATGACTACATTGCTCTGTTAATGTCACTCTGCGACGTAACATAGTCATGTCCTCAGAAAGACAGACCTAGACTCTTTTGTGGACTTGTGTCTTACTCCATAAGAAGCCCAGTGAATGCCAATGAAAATATTCCTGAAGCATGACATACTTGCAGAGAATGCAGAAGACAGCAGCTGCAGAAACTGGCTCATAAGCAAGATCAGAGTCAGTTGGTACTGTGAAGAGCTGGAGACAACAGGCAAAAGGCATAGGAACTATGGATACACGAACAGAAAGTTAATCTGATTCGATGACCTCAGCTCAAAGTATTGGTATTTTTCATATTGAAGATAAATATAAAATAAAACAGACACCAGGATCTCTTAATTAAGCTTGCAAAGCGCCACACACGATTATAGTACCATTAAAGCATATAAGGCATAAGATAATAACATTAACACATGTATATGAGGAGACTGAAATACAAACACTGAAATGTGCTACAAGACATCACTTCCTTGTCCAGCCCTGATGTCCTTTTCCAACTGAGAACAGTACTGGTGCCCAGTGTCTGAGAACAAGTGGAAAGTCTGGATGTGCCTAGGCATGCAATGAGATCTTTTTACGAAGTGTATTTTCCAGGATTTCAAAACAAACACTGGAGAGGAGAGTATCTGTAGCTAGGAGTGCAGAGAATTTGGAAAAGCTCAGACTTTAATCACTGCTCTTCTTCTTCCTTTGTGTTGCAGTTAATCTGGAAATACAAAATGAGTCAAATAAACATAAGGCAAATTGTGTCCTGAAGATCAACTTTGTCCTAAAAGCAAGCTCACTTAATAATAGGATTTAACAAGAGATATAATTGGCCTTCTGCCTTACCCTGGATCTCTGCATTCCCTGTCTTAAAAGGCAACAAGCAGAAATGTGGCTTACCCATTTCCTGACTCACTAGGAAAGAACTGTGCAAGTGCCTATGGAATTAAACTCTGCCATTTGTAGAAGGCTTTTGTACTCCTCGAAAACTCCTATATAATGATTAATGACACCTCTGACATTTGTTTTCACTTGTAAGGTAGCCTAGTTAACATATGCATGATTGTGTTACTCCCTGACATGAAGAGGACAACTTAATTAATTTAGCAGCGGAGAAGGACAGGGTTTTGGCGATATGTGAGCTAATAAGGTGCAAACTGCTTTTACAAATTCATTATTAGGGAAAATGTTCTGCCCCTTCTCCACATTTCTTGGAAGAGAGTCTAGTGGGCCACTCTGAGGTTTTACATCAGTTTCAGGAAATTTTTATATCGTTTTACTATTTATTGTCTCAAGACCCTTGCCTGGGTTTTGACTCACTCTGTTTTGTCTGCCACAATTTGGCTCACCTAGGCTTTCAGAAATTCTGTATCATCCTCCTCCAACTCATCTAAATTTATCTGTAAATCTAAATTAAATTTCAAAAAGCATCTGCTCTAACCGTTGGTCTCATTATTTTAAATATTTTCTCAAATCTCTCCACAAACTCTGCACCTATTGCACTTCCCTTTACCTTCCAAATGTTAATCCCTGTTTGCATTTCTGCTCACCTCTTGCACTTCCCTTTACTTCCAAATATTAACGCCTATTTAAATTTCTGCTCACCTTTCCCCTTTGCCCTTCAGAACATCCCATTTGCGCTCATCTCTGCCATTCCACACTTCTCCTGTTACTTCCCTGGCTCATGAGAGGGCACAGCAACCCAGAGTTGCCAGTTTAACAACCCGTTTAACATACACATGGAGCTGTAAACTTTGGTGTGTGCAGCTTAGCCATCCTTGCTAAGAGCTGCAACATCTTGAAGAGCAGTAAGGAAAACAAGCGAGGGCAGTAGCCGCTCCAGCTGTTCTTCGTGAGTGCTTATGTTGGTGAGTCACCAGTACCAGTTGGCTATTTGGGCCATCAGCTCCTCAAAGGTGGTATATACTGTACAATGCACTACTTGCAATTATGTATGTATGTATGTATTGTGCAAAAATGGCAATTTTTCAAAGCTGCTGGAGACATTTAGCTAATCAGCTGCCTTGATGTTGAAATAAATTCATGTCAGGTGCGCATATCTGGCTTCAGAAAGTTTGGCTAAAAGACCTGCCAAGAGTTTGTTGCTCTTTGAAACAGGAATAAATCCTTTTATTCTGAAAGATTAAGTAGAGATATTAGCCAGACAGCTGTCAAAAATTCTTCACAGCTGATATGTCCTGAAATTGGATCATTCAAGTCTCTGAGGATTTTGGCTATGAGAGTCTGGAGTGGGAGAGGTATGGCTTTGACTGGATAAATCCTAGGTAAAATCTTCTTACTGAGGAGGCAACAGAATGCTATTAAAATTAAAGTCTGTATTTTAAAGGTTTTTGTATACCACAAGTCAGATCTGGCAAGTATGCTGTGTCTACAGCCTGGATAAACAAATTATGCAGAATTTCAGTATTTGCAATGTAACAAATGAAGTGATCCTGATTTCTTTGTTATTTCTTACTGTTTGTGTTACCATAGCAAGCAGGAACCAAAGTACCTCTATTAAACCAGGCCCTGTACAAAAACAGAAATAAAAGTAATCCTTGCCTCTCCCAAAAGTTTTCTGCCTAAGAAAAAGGACAGTGGATTAAGAGTCAACCAGACAGTAAATACAATGAAACTATCCTTCATGACTTTTGTTGGACATAGCATACCAGTTTCCACATTGTCAAACCTTCACAGGTCTCACAGGGAAAAAAACAAACCCACAAAAGAAACTACCTTCAAAGTAAAACAAGGAAGAAACTATGTGGATGATTATGGAGAACTTATATGTGAGAGGATCAAAGAGGGTAAAAACTGATGTCGATGCTGAGGAAAAGCCAGTCAGGGAGCTGGAAGTCATGAAAAGTCTTTGAAAGTGAAAGGAAACAGCTTATGTTTAACAGGACAGGAGAGGAGAGCAAACGGAGGGATCGGAAGAGAGGTGTGTGATGGTCAAAGCTGGGAAATTATCTTCTCCATAGCACTTGGAGGGGTATAACAGAGAAGAAGATACATTTGGCCTCAGCTGACCAATTTGTATTAAAGGAAACTTGCAGCAACAGCAACAAAGGAAGAATAAAGCAATCAAAATAGTTTTAGAAGAAAGCCAGGCATTTCCTTTTGATTCTCTTACTTCAAGTCTGGAGTTTCGGTGTACGTCACTCAAAGAGTTATTTTTAATCTGTCACTGCATTATAACGAAACATAATGGCATGCAGTGTGTCAGGTTTTGTTTGTTGCTTCTTCAGGAATAGTAGTCTGCTTTGGTCATCTCAGGTGAAACACGATCTGGCAGCCAGACCAGAAAGCAAAAATCTCAAAAGACTAAAGCAACACGACGCTTCTGTCAAAAAGAGAAAAAGCCTTTAGCTGATGTTTGGGTTTGCCATACATCTGAGCAAGGAATGATGAGAACCCACCTAGTTTTGTGAGCTGTCTGGAAAAAATTGTAATGTGCTTTATTTCATTTCTCTCTTTTTTTTTTTGTTTTTAAATCTATCACCTCCTTGACTTTAAGTTTGTGTGTTTGTGTGGGATTTACTCACCCCACAACAGATATGGGAAGGCAGGGCAGACAAAGGGACAGCTGCAAAAGTTGAGTGAAGATTCTACGCAGAGACCATTTCAAATTTTGAGGAGGTAACTCACTGCAAAAGCTGGCCCCTTCAGGACTATCTCCACCTGGACTCCTTTTGCAGACAATCTAATTTACAGAAGGCTGAAGGCATGGGACCATATGGAGTTTTTGCAAACTACCACGTTCTTTTGCCTAGAATATAACCTAGAATATAAAGCAGTAGAGATGGGACCAGGTAGAAGATACAGGAAAGAGGGTACTCCCTGAAAGCACAGGCAGCTGTGTTTAACAGAACATGCATGAGAAACAGAGCCCTGCAAAAAAAAAAAAAAAAAGGAAAGCTGGCCTTATTTCTGAAGAAGCTGGTTCTGAAGCACTTAATATCTCTAACAAGTGGTGATATTCTGCACACTGTAAAAAAATGGATTAAGAGAATGCTGTGTTTTTAAACAGAGAATGCCAAAGAAGATAAAACACCCATAGAGCGTATGATCACCCTGTGGCTGAAGAGCCAGTTTTGCATTTTGGGTTTAGTCAAATCCCGGAGAAGAAGCCTGCTCGTGACTGGCATCTGATGCAGACCACTCTGCAAGAAACTACCCAAGGAGTCTGTGAGGTATAAAAACAAAGCTGAAAATATAGAAGTGGTAGTAAAAGCATAAATTGAGGGCATACATTGAGCTAAAAAGGAGCCGAGTTCTGGATCTCCTCAGGACAGCACATTCCTTGAAGGAGGAGATGAGGTAGGGCACCCTGGCAGTAGAGGAAGATTTTGAGAACTTTTTCAAGGAGATAACGCAGCTTTTGACAGAGTTTAGAGCAGAGGTGAGGGAACCCTCTCTTCAGGGATGCTTACACTCTTCCACTTTCCCACTTTCCCAGGAGCAGAAATTGGAGGAAGGGCTGGCAGGCTCCTTGTCCTGGCAATTGCACGTCAAGGTGAAAAAAAAAAAAAAACAAAAAACAAAAATGAGGTTACCTGTGCTGGTCAAAACCGCTAGTTTTATTAAAAACCCATATAGATTGACTAAATTTCTAAAAGAGGGAAGTTTACCACTACCCAAGAAGAAACATTCTGGAAAGAGCCTGTGCCAGGTGACTTTGCCACTTATTTTCTCTGCCTGATCTGATGTATCCAGAGAGGCCTGACAGGTGTCCTCAGGAAAAGCAGAGGTTATGTTTGTGGACGTTCAGAAACTGTTTCTGGGCACACCAGTTCCACAGGCTGCATGTGGGAAGTGATTCACTGGAAAAGATAACTTCCTGATTTTATTGTGGATGCTAATGTTTGCATATATGCTCTTTTGATCTGGAATGCTGGTAAAGGAGTATGATCGAAGGTTTAGAAGTTTAGATTGATTTTTGGCTGCAAGGCAAAAGCTAAACAGCTGTAAATTCTGTATTATGGAAGTATTGTGAACACAGCAAAGAGTACGGGTGAGTGACAGAACAGAGTTCAGGGCACTGACAGTGCACTAGCCCCTCTGGGAAAGAAAAGGGGCCAAGGAATTTTTGAAGGTGAACTATGAAGCAAATTTTGTGTAATCTAGCTATCTGAGCGAGAAACCTGAGAATGCCACTGTGCAAACCCATGAATGAAGGATGCAATAGTATTATGTTTTTGGGGAAAATGAAGGAATTGCACTAACACCTGGCAAATTCCAAATTAAATTGTTAGTGGGCGTCTCCAAGGTAGGTGCTACTCTAGTTCTCCTACAATGGAGTGGCCAAAATTAGGACCTGTTGTTTATACACAAGGAATACCAGGAAAAAATTGGGTACCTTCATGCAGGTTAAAGACATTCCATAAACCATGCGCTGTTTTTCCCCACACCTAACAAGCATGTCCTCCCCATGAGAATACAGAGTCTGTTCTAGGTACAAAACTAATGCCTTTCAAATCCAACACATTTTGGAGTGATTATTAAAGAGGTAGATCACATACCTGGCCAGTCTGAAATTATACCTGCCCACCCCCAGTAAAACACAGTAAAGTCGGTCAGCCAAAAATCTTCATGGACAAAATGTGAACTGGGTGAGGGCTGGAGCAATTATCCGGGGCTGTTAGCACAGCTGCAGTGCGTACATCAATTAAAGTCCCCAGTTCAAGAGGGACAGGGAACTGCTGGAGCAAGTCCAGCGAAGGGCAACTAAGATGATTAAGGGATTGGAACATCTCCCTTATGAGGAAAGGCTGAAGGAACTGGGACTCTTTAGCCTGGAGAAGAGAAGGCTGAGGGGAGACATGATTAATGTTTACAAGTATCTAAAGGGTGGGCTNGGGGAAAGTTCTAGATGCTACACAGGATTCAGGAATGGTAATATGTTAAGTCTATTACAAAGTTACATGACAGGAATATAAAAACTCAGTGAGTATAAGAGATCTTTTACTGGCTTCAAGTGACTTTGCTAGAAACCTAGACTTTTGACGCCTGCCAAAATTTGCCAACATTATGAAAAATAAAGGCCAAATACCTGAAACTGCCTGTGTAGGCTGTCAAGAAAACCATGTATTTGCTTACAATGGCTGAAGAAAAACCTTATGTAGCTGTTCTGCTCTATTCCTAGTACTTTCCTGACATAGCCTTAACAAATGATGTGACATTGAAGCCAGTGATTTTAGTTAGAAAACCAACTTCTATGAGTAGCAAATTTTAATACAGACTGTGAGAAAATTAAGAAATATGACCACGTGTCCTGGTTTGAGGTAAAATCGAACCAATTTTCTGGTTTGTAATGTTACTTTTTAGCTGGGCCTCTTCTAACTGACTGAACTCTGAAATTAACTGCATATTGTTCAGAAACTGTTCACTCTCAGAGTGATAAAACCTGATTATACCAAGGAATGGTATGCACAGAGGCTCTTGCTTATACTTATTGCCATAACAACCAAGGTCAGCTA